>OZJO01000773.1:47022-64957 GCA_900406225.1 Acrobeloides nanus | reverse complement strand
CAAAATTTTGGGTTTCTCAGAAATGCCTAGGCAGAACTGAGAATCTCAGTTCTGCCTAGGCATCTCAGAGATGCCGGAAGAATTTGCCGGCATCTCAGAGATGCCGAAAGAATTTGCCGGCATCTCTGAGATGCCGGAAGAATTTGCCGGCATCTCTGAGATGCCGGCGTCTCAGTTATGCCGGTAACATATATATTTAGAACCAAACTTGCTTGAAAAAAACTTGCTAGAGCTGGGTTTCGACCATGTCTCCATTGTAGTGCAATGGCCGGCGCCTTCACCACTGCACCAGGGACGCCTCAAAAAATCGATTTTTCTCCTTGGTCCCTCAAGGGGTAAAAAGTGAAAAAATTTCTATCCGATTTCGATGTCAATCGTCTTCTCTCACCCTTGATGAAATAATACAAAATTGTGACAAACTTTGGAAAATTCATGATGGGGGACCATTAAGATTTTGGAAAAATTTTCAAAACTTTTGGACAAAAACATGAGGGAGATCGAGGGGATTTTTCAACTTTTTATACTAGTCTTATTTTATAATCATTTTGGTCATTTCTTTTTATCTGTGTTAGTTTCTTTGTAACACTTGTTACTTCTTAAAGGGGGTATAAATTATGGACTATTTCATGAATTTTTTTCTAAAATGATCATTTTTAGGGGTAATTCTAATTCTGGAAATCGATTGTGCGCACTCCCAAATAGTGAAAACGCTTCCTTGACCCTGATTCAGGGAAGGAATCGGTTTATTGAAGCGAAAATCAATTTATTTACGTAAATACGTATCCTTCCTCCTGAATCAGGGTCAAGGAAGCGTTTTCACGGTTCGGGAATGCGCGCATTCGATTCCCCGCCTAGAAAAACCTAAGAATCGACGGTTTTCTCATAAAAATCCGAAAATGTTTGATTTTCGCTTCAATACACCGATCCTTCCTTGAATCAGGATCAAAGAAGCGTTTTCACAATTTGGAAGTCCGCGCAATCGATTTCCTGCATAGAATTACCCCTAAAAATGATCATTTAAAAAAATTTGTCATAAAATAGTCCGTAATTTATACCCCTTTAAAATTTTATCCTGGTGAAATACAGTAGCGGAAAAAAGTTGGCCACCTATCAAAACTCATATCTTAGCGTCAAGAATAGCTTTTTCGATGCGATTTTTTCAGAATAGGGTAATCATATATGGAGATTCTTCTGATTTAGTTAATTTTATATCAAGATTGCATGTTTTCGTTATGATACACAATCCATTTTTGAACATTGAAACCCCAAATTGGGACACTTATGAAAATCGCTGTTCTTTGTGCAATTTTATTTTTTTTATAAAAAATTATTTTTTCCCTAAATAAACGCTATTTTTTCTATATATCAAGAAAAACTTTCGAAATCAAGAATTTATAACAATCCTATGAAAAATCCCAAATTGAGTTTCAATGTTCAAATAGATTGTGTATTATAACGAAAACATGGAATCTTAATACAAAATTAACTAACCAGAAGAATCTCCATAAATGATTACCCTATTCTGAAAAAAATCGCATCGAAGAAGCTATTCTTGACGCTAAGATATGAGTTTTGATAGGTGTCCCACTTTTTTCCGCTATTGTATGTTTTTTTATATATTTATTCTAATGAAATTTTATTGATTTTTCTTGCTCAGTATGTTGAATTTATGTTGATGACTGACTAACTTTCTTATGACTTACTCACTTATATCTCAGATAATCTCTTTGTAAACAAATTTAATGTATATATAAAAATAATAAATTTTTATTTTTTCGCGACATCATTACAGCGTCGCGTGTCATGACGGCATTGCGAGGTTGCAGGGTCAGCCGTGCTAGGGTTAATGATTTTCGACTCAGAAATCGATTTAAAAAGTCGCAGAACTTTTTGAACAACCTAATATATTCATAAATATATATAAAACAAAACAATAAATAACAATATTTTTCACCAAACCCATTCACCGTGTTTATTCTGCATTGGATTCTGCTCTCCGCGTTTAATAGCTTCTAAGAATAACGTCATATAATAATGAACTGCGGTCGGACTATCGTCATTACCAGGAATGGGATAAGTTACCATACGCGGATCTAAACAAAGACTTGTCTCATGATATTTTTTCTGGGCTATTTAGAAAAAACCACGTACTAGCATTCGAGTCACAAATACCAATAGTTGGTATTGGCTTTCTGGCAGCTTCATAAATAGCGGGGTGTGGACCCAACAGCGAATTTTGAACACTCAGCAGTACTATGAGATCTGGAGCACGTGCAGTAATTCCCACCTTCAGTTTGATATCAAGTGTGTCGGGTTCCCATTTACGGACATGGGCATAATGACCGGCACTGAGAGCCATCTTTTCGACCATTAACATGTTTGTCCTAAAGATTGATTAGCATTACAGAGTGTATAAAAAACCGGAATTTTTTGTGGAAAAATGGAAAATTTAGACATTTTTGGTGAAAAAATGGAAATTTTTTTGTGGCATTTCGTGAGTCCATCCTTGGTGACCATGCAAGGTGCTCCGGGATTGAATTCGTAAAAGAGACCAAGGCAATTTTTTTCGATTTTTGGGGAAAATTTGTAATAAAAAATCATAAGAAGGGCACCCTTATGTTTTTGGGCCCCCGTGAAATTTTTTCTAGATACGCCACTGATGNTTTTTTCGATTTTTGGGAAAAATTTGTAATAAAAAATCATAAGAAGGGCACCCTTATGTTTTTGGGCCCCCGTGAAATTTTTTCTAGATACGCCACTGATGAGCAAGCATATACATTATCATTCACATACTTATCGGCAGTAACAAACAGAATAACAGCGCCTCTAGCTGCCATATGTGCCAAAAATTCCAAAGCCCGTACCATATATTTCCTCGTTATTTCCAAATCAAAAATACAAACTCCAAGGCGCTCTCCATATAAAGCCCATTTCATGTTCTCATTGAGGGTACCAATCTAAAATTTCACCAAAACTTGAAAAAATTCAAGCAAAAAACCGACGTTCATAACGTTGACAAGATAACGTTAAGAACACGAGATACGACTCCTATTTTGTCCATATGATCTAATTCGTCGTGGAAAAATTCCTAGACTTCAACAAACAATGCTGCGCGTAAGCAGAATTGATCGTTTCGTGTCAACTTTATCGTGTAAAAGTCGTTTCGTGTCAACTTTATTGAACGTCAAAAAACCAACTCGATGGCCATAATGAACACGATTCATAAACATTTCATCGATTGAAACAAGCTCGTTTATTTTAAAATAATCCTTTACCAACAGCTCTGGTCGATTCACAAATGGTCTAAAAACGAGAATTAGGTTAGAAAATTGGCCTCAAGAAATGTTCTAAAAACGAGTTACAATTTCTACAAAATTTGCATAATTAAATACGCGATATTTAATTAAACTGAAATTGTAGTATTTAAAATGACAGTATGAGTATAGGGTACATTCTAGGTCTACGCTATTACCGAAAATATAACTTACTTTAATACCTCAGGTGCCACTGTGGATTTTCTCAACAATTCATCCGAAATAATTGCTTTTCTCAATCTTGTATAACGACTATTAAGTAAAGGAAACCTTCGAATGGACATCTAAATTTTTAATATAAAACATATCCACGTGTTTCAAGCGGCAAGTCTGAATCCGGCATAAACTTGTTAGATCATCAGATCCCGATCAGGCTCGAGGGGGGGATAGGTTTTCACCAGATCCCCGCCATAATTACGACGCTGCCTGCACGTACTACGAGTATTTTGTACAAGGACCATAGAATCTGGAGGACTACTACGCTCGGAGATTCCTTACTTCTCCCATCAGAGCGTGTTAACGCTCGGCTCCCGGTATTGTAATTAAAGTCAAGATATATATGGTGTGACAATAAAAACCGGATTTTTTCAATTTATGTAGAAGAAAAATTGTATTTTCCTCAAATAAAATGTTGACTTTTGACTTAATTCCTTTTTTAAAAAAGTATAAAATCGAAATCTCTACAGTTTATATTAAAAAATTAGGTCAAAAGACTATATTTTACCAGAAATAATGCAATTTTCTGCTAACAAAAAATCCGGTTTTGGCACACCTCATATTGATCATATAACATAAGTTTAAGTTGACAATAAAATGTTGAACAACTTTTTTTACAAATAAAAAACAGAACCAAAGCTTTATTCTTTCAAAAAATAATTCAATACAAAGCATTAAAAAGACACCAAAATTTTGCTAGGCATATCAAATAAGGTAAATAAATTAGAAACAATACAAGGCTATTCTATTGGGGTTGATCTCAGTGACGGCGCTAGGTTTGGGAAGCCTTTTCCAAAAAAAATGTTTTCAAACAAAAAAAATCGAATTTTCTAAGAAATTTTTTTATAAAAAATGAAAAATCATAAGGGGAGACCAAGATGAAAAAATTGCATTTTTCCATAAGTATCTGTGGCACAAAAAATACATCTAAAATCGGCATTTTTCACGAAAAATGTTGATATTTGGCTATGGAAATCGATTCTTGATAAAATTTTCGACTTTACTAGGGTTTTCCTAGACGAGGAATTGATTGCATGCATTTTCGAGGCATGAAAAATTTATCCGACCACAAATTAATTTTCGTTAGGAAGCCTTTTTTGGGGATTATACCCCTGTAGAGATATTTTTCAGTGACTAAAATCGAAAAATTTCTGTAGATTCGAGTTCTCCATGCCGAAAAACCCCCGAATACAAAATTTCAGCCAATTTGGAAAACTTTTCAAAAATTCGAGTTTTCGATCACAATGGGGGACCATTAAAAAATTAGAATTTTTGAAAAGTTCTTCAAATTAGCTGAAATGTTGCATTCGGGGTTTTTCGGAATGGAGAACTCGAATCTGAAGGAATTTTTCGATTTTGGCCATTGGAAAGTATCTCTACAGGAATATACTCCCACGAATTGAGCAATTTTCTAACGAAAATCGCTTAATTCATGGTTGGATAAATTTTTTGTCTCGAAAAGGCGTGCAATCGATATCAACATTTTTCTTATTAAGTTACATCCTTGAAAACCACGATTTTTTGAAAAGTCTGTATATTGGCACGAAAATATGAGGTTCTTTCAAAAAGACCGATTGGATCGTATTCAACATACACTCTCTTGTCTTTTATTACTACTAATGAAAAAAATTTTCATCAAAAAAGAGTGAAAAATGCTGATTCTAGATGTATTTTTTGGGCCGCAGATACTTATGAAACAACCTAATAGAATAGCCTAAAATAAGCTAGGCATAAACAATCGGAATAAATAACAAATATATTAGTGATCGAATACAGTTTGCAAAAGACGCAGTTGATTGAGCTCATTGCCCATGTTGGTCTTGGTCGGAGTCCTTGCCGGATTATATAAGGGGTCATCTCGAAGTATTGCGGTGTGAATCTGCAAATTTTAAAATTCGTATTTTTAAATCAATTTTAAGTGAATTGATCTTAGAGCCAGGGCCGTATACAGGTTTTGGTTTCGGGGGGACTTGATCGTGAAAAAATGCATTTTTCTTAAAGGGGGTAACAATTATGGCTTATTCTCTGAAAATTTTTTTTTGCCAAAACAGCCTATATAGGGGTAAAAACAAAATTTGTGACCAATAAACCGTTGCATCGTCACTGCACCACCGAGGAATGTTTGCGGAGAAAATTTTTTCCAAACCAAGTAATAGTATAAAAAAAGTCGACAAAATCTATATTTTCCCTGAATCAGGGTCAAAGAAGCATTTTCATGCTTCGGAAATGCGCGCAATCAATTTTTCGCATGATTTTACCTCTATATAGGCTGTTTTGGCAAAAAATTTTTCAGAGAATAAGCCATAATTGTTACCTCCCTTTAAGAATTTTTTTTAAATGGCATTTTTTCAAAATTTTGCCGTTTCGGTGGGGGCTTGAGCCTAATTAGACCCCCTCCCTGGATACGGCTCTGTATAGAGCTATAGGATTGATGTATAAAGGTTTATTCGCAACATATATAAAAGAAATTCGCATATTCAATTCGTTGTTCAAAATCGGTTTCGAATCACCCTTGAGTCATCGACGTAAATTGGGGTTTAGTTTTAGGGGGAAATCTTGGAAAAAAAACATCATTCCGATTAAGAAAAATTTAAAATTTTCTCAAAATTCCTGAAAAAGTGCATTTTTTCTTAAGAAATTCAGGTTTGAGGGAACTTCCCCCACTTCTCACCCTTTGCTTGGACTTAGTCTTATGCTTGATATTAGGCTAGATTTCATACATTATGGCTTGAATCGAACATTTTCCACTCATATCCAATTTTTTTACAAAAATTCTCAGTTCATAAGTTTTAGAAGCCGTTCCAAGAAAAGCGCTAAATCTTCGAGCACATGCATTAAGTTCACAAACAATCCAAGTCAAATGGGATCCACCTAGCCTATCTGGACCTGATGCGATACGCTGCCTTGAGCCGATTTTATGTAAAATTTGGGCACAAAAGTCAATCAATCTTTGGAACAATTTACGCCCCAAAAACCGCTATAAGTCTTCAATTTTGAAACATCATTCACCTCATTTGCCTTTCTTCTACACAAATCCCGTTCTCTTTCATCGCTATCAATCTGTTTAGTAATCTCACTCCATGATCTGCCAACAGCTCGACGTTGTTCTCTAAACAATTCAATATTACTTCAGAAAATAGCGTATCTAGGGTGGGTGCGAGGGGCGGCCACCCCTCCACCCCAAAATCGAAAAATGTTATTGAAAAAATTGAGTTTTTGAGTTTCGTTCACAAAAAATATTAAAATCCTGGATACACTGGCCCAATTCCTAATTTGAACCGTACGGTCAACCGTCAACCGTGAACCGTCACGGTTGACCGTACGGTTCAAATTAGGAATTGGGCTACTACTGTGTAGCCAGCACCATACTTTTTCAACCGCAAAATTCTCTTGGCCAACAAATCCGCATGTTGTTCCAACGCCCTGAAGAATTCATCCACCAAATTCTTAATATTCTTCCGGTTGAGTACATTCTTGGCCACTTCACTCAACAAGGGGCAGTAGTTTTTGATAAAGGCTAGTAGTTCTTGGCGGTTCGCTGGAATAGAATGACTTGGTTTTGACTAAAATTAAATTTTTATGAGAGAGAAAAAGAAAAATATATACAATGACCTAAAAAAGTGGATTTTTTATTTTTTAGGACCCGGAAATTTATTTTTCTAAAAATAATCCCTTTTGGGGTAATTTTATGCAGGAATGTTTTTTTATAAATAGAGAAAAGTCAGGATCGGGACTTGTTGGGGTTAGCAAAGTCTATAAAATCACAGACTCTCTCCCTAAACGTATTTATGGACGGCTCCTTATCACAACTTCACACACCTTCGAAGCAAGAAAAAACGGCGATTTTTGTTCAAAACGAATTTCTGGTAAATCTTCGGAGAAATTTCTTGCGGACAACGGCTTTCTCGTAGTCATCTTGTATTGTTGTTGCTCCAATTCCAAACTCTCTTGCTCAGCACGGTTCTCCTTTCTCAGCTGCTTCAGCACATGGGGTAATTCGTGCAACTTGGCATGAATCCACCAGTCTTCGTCGTGATAATGATGATATCGGGGTCCGTCCATTGAGTGCGCGTGGCGTGGTCTGAAAGAATCCTACTACATTAAAAGTGTAAAAAAATTACACAAAAAATCGATTTTTGAGCCAAAAAACTACCTCCAAATCAATTTGTTGACCAAAAAACTACTACCAAATCAATTTTTTTAGCCAAAAAAACTACCGATTTTTGAGCATAAAATTGTCGTCACTTTCAATTTTTTGAGTTGTACAAATCCCACACCTTTCCACTGGATTGTACAATTTCTTTTGAAAGCCAGGATCACTGGAAAAGTGGTAGTCCAATCGTCTGTTCACTGATGGTTTAAACGGCGGAAAGTGGATTCGTCTCGATGTGGTTGGTTGTTGTTGATTTTCCCAGTCTTCATCATCAAACACTTCATCGTTGTCGTTAGTCGCTCTAAAATTGATCAATTCGATTTAAAAATATAGACAGTAAATATGTATGAGACAAAACTCTATCCCATAAGCAGTGGATCATCTAGGATTTCATTTCGAGGGGGGGGGGGAATTCCATTAGTTCCTCAAGGCAATTTTTTTCGCTATTTTTCTCCAAAAACCCAAAAAGTCGCCTTGTTGTTTTTTCTAAAAAATTTTGTTACTGAAATCTTGACGTTTTTATCAAAAAAACAGCGCCTCGGGAGAAAATTTTGTAAAAAACACTTGTTTTTAAGCTGAAAATACTCAGAAATTACGATGTTTATTGAAGAAATGGAAAATTTTGACATTTTTGTTGAAAGGGCGAAATTTTTGACAAATTTAGTAAAAAAATTATAATTAGACAATTAGGATTTTTGAATTTTTTCAAAAATTTTGGGCGAAAACATAAGGGAGACCATTAGGAAAACAATTTTCATTTTAGAGGCCGCTCACCCATCTCCCGGAATTCGGCTTGTTTCGAGTTCTTTCATCTGTTTTTGCCTAATTTGCTCCTTCCAAGCGTCTCTGTGCTGCTCTCTTTTATTAGAAATTGCTGGCATTATTCTTCAAAAAAATATTTGGTTCGTGGAAAATTTGGCAAACAAAAATATGCGATGTTTTAAATATAAAAATCAATAACATAGAAAATAAGAGTTGTACACACTTCAAAAAACATCAACTCATTTTTGCGTAAACCATTTTTTGAGATCTTGGTCTTAAAATGTTAGTGGGACCGAAAAAACGGATACACCATTGCATACAAGCAATCACCTGGTCTCAATCCGTGGAACTTTGGTAAAATTCGTAGGGTGAAATGGATCTTCCGAAATAACTGGTGTTACATCAGTCAAGGCATCGTCCTGGATTCTGCTTGTCGACTTCTGCGCATATAATCTACGAGCCGATGCTTGTCCACTATGCTTCGATTCTCTCGCTTGCTCCAAGGTACTTTGATGCGAGTTCTGCAATTGCGACGAAGTGAGTAGGACTTCGGGAAAGTATTGATTGTCTCTAAAATATCGTACAATAGGACAAAAACCAATAATTTGGTTGTAGCCATACGTGGGCAAGGGGGGATTGTCCCCCTGACTTCTTATTGACCAAAAATATTAATGACCACTTCTTATTTGCCTCAAAAAGTAAAAAAATACATATAGATCTCCCTTAGAAAAATAGAAGGGGAGCCCCAAAAAATCGTGATATTTACCTCTTTTTTTTGGTGTTTTTTCAAATAAGAAGTGGTAAACTACTATAAAATCGACCATTTCTTATTTTGGTTCAAAATTTTCTAAGGACTACTTCGCATTTTAGGACCCAGCCTCTCCTCCTTGCCCACGTATGGTTGTAGAGTCTATATTTTGGTCATTTTAAGGCATATTCAATTTTTGTTGGTCATCTTAGGTAAGAAAAAATACCAAAATCATGCTGAAATGGCCAAAAATGGCGATTAATGCCTAAAAATCGCATCGAACGTAAAACTGGAACCAAACCACTGCGCTTTAGAAAAACTGATAGCAAAAAAAGCCCCAACAAAACTGACCTAGTAGTCAACAACTCATTAATCAACTCGGTATAACGTTGAATTGATTTTTCCATTCGTTTAGCACAGGTTTCCTTCTTAAATTCCAATTCATCGCCAAAAATACTCTTAGCTCGAGAGCTCATTTGGTGTTCTTCAGAATCGCTTGAAAATGAGGGACTTGCCTGAATAAATGGTGACTCTCGCTGCATTACTAAAAATATCGATTTAACTTAAAAACAGAAAAAAATGATACATATTCAAAAGTCGCAAGAATATAAAACATTCGTGGAAACAAATTTTGACTAGGATTTTTCGTAACGCTCAGACTTTTGTTCCAACGAGCGCAGGCTGGCCTACGCTAGCTAATTACTTACTTTACTAATACTAATCTGACTGGAAATTTCATTTTTCGAAATTCGCATATTTTGGTCCTTAAGTATTTATACCCCTTCGGTAGGGGTACTCCCTAAAATATTATAACGTTATTGTAAAATGTATTGTGAAAATTGTCTGAAACTTTTGCCCCCCCCCCTAGTATATCACAGGAATACCACTTTAAATTTCCAGTATACTGTATTATTTTAAGCTATTCTGAGCAACATTCAAAAAATTTATAAAAAGAAAAAACTTCATGTTAAATTATAAGCAAAATTAAAAATCACGATTTTTATCGTGAACTTGGCTCAGTGGTAGTGCTCCAAGATTAGAGTCTAAGGGTCTCGGGTTCGAATCCCACCTGAGTCGATTTGATTTTGCCCAAAGTTGGAAAAATCCGTTTCGAAAAGTCCGAATTTTCGTTTCGAAAAAATCCTACAATAAATTTTTCAGTTTTCGAATTTTTACAAAAAGACGCTAATATCGTATTCAAAATTTCGTTTTATTATTCAGTATATTCTAATTTTTGAATGAAATAATCTCGGATCATTTTTCTATTGAAATCACGAAAAAACGGTTATTTTTTCCTTGAGGGTATCCTTTTGAGGCCTTTTTATTTGCATCGATCGGTTTTTTCTTCTTTTTTTTCAATCGTCATTTATACAGTTTGTTTGAAAAGTTGTCGGCACTAGGAACAATTTCGCCATTTTTTCACTGACAAGTTTTGAACACATATGGATATTTTCTTGAGAAAAATAACGCTGTTTGTCAGAATTCTACGCTACTTCAACATAATCTAACGCCAAAAACCAAACGGTACTCAGCCCAGGGGCTGCATTAAACAATTGTAGGAAATTTGCATCAGAAATATAGGGGGGAGGAAAAGTTCTGGCAAGGGATGTACGAAGTCCTGAATGGGATGCAAAAAGTCTTGTCCATATGTGCAAAATTTCCTGGCATATAATACAATGTCCTGATATAGGAAAAATTTTAGTTTTAATGGATTTACAACAATCTTCATCACGAAGCTGCAGATTTTTTTATTGGGAACTTGTCAGGATGTCCTGACAAGTTTCCAATAAAAAAATCTGCAACTTCGTGATGAAGATTGTTACAGAGGGCGGCAAAAGTCCTGACATTGTCAAAAATGCTGAAAAGTTGTTTTCTCGTCCAGAATTGTCGAGAAAATACGTTTTTGAAATGTCAAGACTTTTGCCCCTTGGATAGGACGTTTGCCCTCCCCCTGTACATCCTTTGCCAGGACTCCCCCCTGTATTTCGGACTTGCAATGCATTTCCGACCAATTAGGCCTTCCATTAATCGTTCTAGCAACCATTGATTGACTGCACTAATCGTTGTAGCATGATACAACGGCGTTGTAGAACATCAATTTTGACAAAACTTAGTAAAAAAAATTACGTTTTTTGTTAAAAAATGGCAAATTTTGGACATTTTTTGGTGAAAACATGCGCATTTTTATCTCGCAGCATTTTTTTATTGTTCAACCAACATTTTTATTCTTGAGACAACTTTTGTTTTTCTTTTGTTGCATTCATTTATATCGATCTATTTGATTTTTTTACTGTCGCACGACGCGACGGAAGTATAAACCCACGATTTTCTAGTTTAACCGCGTAATTTTTCAGTTTCCCTTGATTATCTTAACCTTTGTCTATTATGGCATCAATCTCGTCTATGTTGAAAGAATTTCGTTGGTCTTTGATGTCTGATGATGAAAAAATTCGAAAGGTAACCAGTAGAAAGGCACTAGGACAATTTTTACTGCCTGGAGGGCTAAAGTGCACAAGTTCCCAATTTTTACCATAAATGGCTAGAGATGTTCAAAGTGATAATGATAAAAGGGTGTGATAAGGGAACTTATGCACTTCAGCCCCCCCCCAATTTTTGGGGGGTCCGAAATGCATAAATTTCCAAAGGAACTTATGCACTTCGGACCCCCCAAAAATAAGTAATAAGATAACGCATTTTGATAACATTATCACGTTATCATAAAAATCGTTATCACAGTGATAATATTATCACATTAAGCCTCTTATCACACTTACCCTCATTTATCACTTTGAACATCACTATACATGACAGTGTTTATCCAAAAAATTTCGCGGGGCCCAAAAAATAAGGGTCCTTTCTTACAAATTTCCCCCGAAAATCGAAAAAATTGCCCTGGACCCCTTTACGTTCTTTTTCAAATTTTTTTTGTTAAATTCTTGGAGCTAAAAAACAGCGCTGCAGGCGCTAAATTTTTTTTAAATGGTCGATTTTATGCTGAAAATGCTCAGAAAATCACGATTTTTGATTAAAAAACGGAATTTTTTTGACTTTTTTAATGAAAAATCATAAGAAGGGACTATTAGGTTTTTATAAAAAATCTTGGCAAACACATAAGGGGAGTCAATTAGGAAAATTGTTTCATTTTTCGAATTTTGGGGGCCCGCCCCCTAGTTACGCCACTGATACGGTTCCCAGATGAAAATTTCGAAAATTGTCCTAGTGCACATAGAAAAGCTATAAACTTGCTTAAAATGACAAAAATGGCCATAACTTTTTTCCTTGGCAGTCAAATTTCGACCGCGAGGGCTCATTTTAGCGTAAAATTTTATGGGGAACAACTTTGTAGAACAACGCTTGAGGAAATTTATCTAAGGGTCGAAAAGTCGATTTGTGGCCAAAAAATTTTTATAATTTGTTTAGCTTGATAAAAATCTTGAAAAAGCTCGAGAAGAACTTGATGATGTTGAAAAACGTTTAACCCGTCGTAAAGTCCAAATGGTTCAAGCTTTTAAGGAGGCTCGTGAAGCACTACCAGATTTGAGTGATGTTGAAGCTGGTCTAGCTATTGATCTGAAAGAAAAGTATAGTCATTATACCAAAATTCGACTATATGCAAATTTTAGGATGGTGGCCGATATTGATAAGTTGAAAGCTCAACGACGACTTATTCTGGACCGTATTTTTATGTTGGAAGATGACAAGCGCTATTATCTGGAGAAAAGAACCGACAATGCGAGAAGTGATATAAAAAAGGCGAAAGAAATGAAAGAAAATCCCAAACAGGAAATGGTTCAAATGAAGAACGATCCTCGCTATCATCATTCGACTCCGATCTGTACTCCTGGGAAAAGTGAGAGCACTTCAACCAGCTCTGATTTTAATTTTACCGAGGCTTATGAGCAAAACGTAACTGCTGCAATTGGAAAATTTGGACAGAAACATTAAAGTTGTTGTTATTTTTTATATGTATTATCATTCCTTATTTTTATGTATCGGGTATCCTATATTGTTAATTTTTATATGGTTATTGTTATGCATTTGAATATTTTGTTATGATTTTTTGAATAAATTTTTTACATCAGTAAGAATTTTGGGATTTTTTAATACAGGGTGTCCCAAAAAGTGGAATTTTCGTTATTTTTTTCATGAATTTTGTACCCGAAATTTTTCTAAAAATAACTCATACATAAAAAATGTATCCTTATCTAAAAATATAATGTTAATAGAAAAAGTACTTTAAGGACTCTCGTTTGTAAATAATTCCTTCATTTTTGATAGCAAATCAGGTATGGAGAACATTTTAGCTAGGTTTCCATATCGATTTCGGACTGACGCTTGAGAAGAAGGTTCCCTTGTTAGCTAAGTCCAAGCCTAGGTCTAAACCAAGTCAGTTTTTAACAAAGCCTTAATTTTTAATTTAAAAAAATCTAAGCAATCGAGCGAATACATATCTTTTGTCGATTCAAGGTCACTTTTGTGGATTCAAATTTGTCAACTCGTCTTTTTTTTCAACTATAACTTTTTTTCTATAATAAAGCATTTTTTTCAACTATAAAGCAAAAATTTATTTAGCAAAATTATTAGCTCGCTCTTAAAAATCATCTTCAATGGCGACTTCAATAAGTGAGTAGTAATCTTCAACGATTTTCAAATTTTATATATATTTTAGTCAAAAAATGGGAGAACTTCTTCCGTTCTTGTGAGCTGTCATCGGCCGCTTGTAGCAGCTATGCAAAAATATTTGTCAAAGAACGTATTCAGCCACACATTCTTAGTGAACTGCAAAAAGAAGATCTTGCTCTAATCGGAATAGACAAACTTGGAGATCAGGTTAGCACCACTTCCAACATCAGGTCTTTATGCAAAATTTACAATCCTGAGAATTTTTAGCTAGCTATTTTAATTAAAATACGTGAAAGGCTCAAAGAACAACCAGCAAATACACATGAAAAAATGGAGGATGATAAAGCTGAAGGTATGCATTGAAACAAGACCTGATGATATGTTGCTCTGAGGCTGCGCGCTAAACGTCGCGAAATTATTTAAAAATTTTTTTGTATTTTTTAAACCCTGAAACACAAAATGCTAAAAATTCCTTTTAAAAACCAAAAAAACTTTAAAGAACCTCAAAAAATTAATTTCAGAAGAAAATAATGACGTAGAAATGCCCGAAGTTGAACATATAAAAAAAGATGATGATGATATCCCTCGAAAAATCCAAATGCCAGTTGAAAATTTACCAAAAGCGACTAAAATTGTCGAAAAAGCAAAGAAGATTCCTAAAAAAAGTTGATTTTTCTTATTTTTTTAACAAACAATTGACAATTTATAATTAATAGAAAGCAGTACAACAGATACTAGAGATATGACTCTACCTAGCAAAGATATTACTCTACCAAGAGCTCTAATTCACGTTTCTGAAAAGACAAAAATTATTCAAAAAAAGACGAGTAAAAGTTCCGATATTTCTTCGGTGTCTATACTTAAATCCAAAATTCGAGGTGATCTTGTTGCTACTAAAGAAATCAAAACTGTTGTAAAGTGAGTCTTTTTTAATAGAATGAAACAGGCTACAAATTAAAAAAACTTATAATATAGAAATGTTTGTTCATAAGTAAGTGAGTCTCCAAAATGCTTAACGATTAGTGTTCGATCCCGGGTCCAGGATCCCAAAAAAGATTTCAGAATATGGTCATAAAATTTGAAGTAGAACTCATGACGGTTCCAACGAGACCAAGATCATGAGAAATTTGATGAACGGATAAAAATTTACAGCTTTTCCAAGTTTGGACCTAATGTCAGATAGTATCTCCAAATAGTTATATTCAAAGTGATAATGATAAAAGGGTGTGATAAGTGATAAGATAACGCATTTTGATAACAGTGATAACGATTGTTGTGATAACGTTATCACTTATCACGTGATAACATTATACATGATGTGATAACGTTATCACTAGTAATGGGCCAGTCCTTGCCTCAGACAGTTGCTGCGTGTTATCTTATCACTTATCACACCCTGTGTGGACCAAACAGCAGCTGTGACATGGCGCGCAGCAGCTGCTGTCTGAGGCAAGGACTGGCGCGCTGCTGCTGCGTGGATCAAACAGCTGCTGCGCGCCATGTCGCAGCTGCTGTTTGGTCCATGCAGCAGCTGCGCACAGTAGATGCACGCAGCTGCTGTCTGAGACAAGGACTGGCGCTGCGCGTAGCTGCTGCGCGCCATGTCGCAGTTGCTGTTTGGTCCACGCAGCAGCTGATCAGGCAACGCAGCTGCTGCCTGAGGCAAGGACTGTCCAAATAACGTTATCACAAAAATCGTTATCACTAGTGATAATGTTATCATATTAAGCCTATTATCACACTTACCCTCATTTATCACTTTGAACATCACTATCTCCAAAACTATGAGTTGGGTATTCAAAAACGGACTTCAGATTCTTGCGCAGGAATCCCAAACTCTATGGTTGGTTGTGAAGAAATTAAAAAACTTTTTCACTATGCCCCCAAGATATCGTCTCTTAAAACTAGTTTTTTTCAGGTCTGGCAAATCTCGTTCTAAAGTCTTGGAATCCTCAACCAAACCGGATAAAAAGAAAATAGAATCGAAGATAAAAAATAATAAAGATGGAAAAAACGTCATTTCTGTGTGCTTAAATGAGCCTTCAACTTCAATGAATCTTACGATGAACATTAAAGCTAATGAATTGCCGAAGAATAAAAATGTTTTGTTTCGTTCTCCTGCCAAATATCGAGAATCGCGATCAGATTTTTACCAATTTGAAAATTGGGTACGTATAAAAAATTTGAGGATTTCGCAAAAAATTTTTCGGGGCGTGAGGGTTAAAAAATGAAAATTTTCAAAATTATCGATATGGGTATCAAGCGAAAGCGGAAAATGAGCTGAATTCAAAAATGAGCAAAATTTAAACATTGGGGTACCCCCTTAATTTAAAGAAGTCAAAAATTTAAATTTTTCAAAATTGTCACCTTTTAGTGGGAAGACTCCCATGTATCACAACCTTTCGTCGACACACACTGCCATCTGGACCTACTTTATAACAAGGAGAAAATCGAACTCAATCAGATCAACAATGCAAAAAACTTTTCTGCAAAAATCCACGACAAATTCCGTGGCGCAATCTCTATACTGTGTTTTCCCAACTCATATGATCTTGGCTATCGTCTCGGCAATAACTCTAATTCCGTTTTGGGCCATGCCGTTGGCTGTCACCCAAAGGCTGTCAATGTTTATAAACATGACAAAATGGTTGACTTCATGAATATGCTCAAGAATAGAAATAAGCTTCTTGCAGTCGGCGAATGTGGTTTGGATGATACTAGGTTCGTGGGTTTTTTGGAGTATTTTAAGAACCCTATTACTCATCGTAAGCGATGAGTAATACGACTTCGTTGTCATATATAACTTTTAAAGTTTTGAGTTATATGAGCTGGTTTTGGTTGCATTTGAAAGCTCGAGGTTCAGGCTTTAAAATGATACCAAAACCAGTGCATATGGATCAAAACTTTAAAAGTAATGACAAAAAAGCATTTTTTGATGCTATGTAAATAATAGAGATCTAATGAAGGAGAATTTTTAGTTCTTTTTCTTATGTGGAACAGAAAGCCATTTTTATTCAACAAGTTAGATTGGCTAAAGAAATGGATTTGCCCATTGTGATACATAGTCGTGGAAATTCCAATAATGATTTATCGTTGGATGCTATTAAACAGGTGGAATTTCATTTTTTTAATTTCTAGGATTTTTTAAAGATTTTCTAGGGCTTTTCTAGATTTACTATGCATTTTCCGGGGTTTTATAGTTTTTTAAGGGTTTTTTCTAGATTTTTTAGAGGTTTTTTAGATTTTATAGTGTTTTGTAAAGATTTTCTAGTGTTTTCCAGATTTTCTAGGGGCTTTCTAAATTTTCTAGGGCTTTTCTAGATTTACATACTTGAAATTTCGAATTTTACATACTTATTTTAATGAAGTTGAATTAATTTCGGATAATTTCCGTTGATTTTTAGAAAATTTATTGGTAGCCTTGATCAAAAATCGCAAATTTCAAGTATGTACAGGGTGGGGCAAAATAACGTATACGATTTGATAAACTTTTTATTTGCTCATTTTTACATAGATTTGGTTCTATTATTTATCGTAATTGTGTTTTTTAGAGCTAAAAATGAAAGAATTAAGATCTGTAATTTTAAGAATGCGTTTTTTTGGCGACTCTATGGGGAAATAGCGGAAAATTTGCGAATACTTTTTTTGCGAGATCAACCAGACCAACTACGTGAAGATACTCCAAAAACACCTCATTTCGTGGGCGAAAAAGTTTTTGGATGGGACGATGACACAAAAGAGTACGAAGTGGAGTGGGTCTACCAGCAAGACTCGGCCTCAAGTCACAAAGCGAAAGAGACTCAAAGGTGGCTCCGAGAAAACGTGCCGGATTTCATCACCGTCTTGGAGTGGCCGCCGTACAGCCCGGATCTAAACCCGCTAGATTATTCAATTTGGGGCTACATCGAATCGATTGCATGCGCAAAACCCCACGAATCGATGAAGTCGTTGAAGAAGGCAATCAAGAAAACGTGGGATGAGATGCCGGATTAGATGGTTAAGCGCGTTGTGGATAGGTGGCCTGGCCGCCTCCAAGCGTGTGTCGATGCAGAAGGAGGATATATTGAATAAATTTTTGTTATTACGTTGTTTTTTGTTGTTTTTATTGAATAAATAAAG
>OZJO01000773.1:0-46922 GCA_900406225.1 Acrobeloides nanus | reverse complement strand
TGCCCATTGTGATACATAGTCGTGGAAATTCCAATAATGATTTATCGTTGGATGCTATTAAACAGGTGGAATTTCATATTTTTTAAAGATTTCTAGGATTGTTTAAAGATTTTCTAGGGCTTTTCTAGATTTACTATGCATTTTTCGGGGTTTTATATAGTACCGACCAAAAGTCTTTACAATGAACTATAAAAACACTAAAAAACAATGTTTCTTTCTTTTTTTCACATTTTTTGATATTATTTTGATTTATAATTGCTTTTTATAGATAAATCATGCCAGGAAAATAGAAATCTGAAGAGTTAAGAAAGCTTATCGTTGAAGCCAAGCAGAGAGGCGAACATCATCAGGATATAGCTGACCGATATCATGTTAGCGTCAAAACCATTTATAACATTTGGAATCGTTGGAAGGCTGCCCACACTGTAAAGCTTAAAAAGAAATCGGGAAGACCAAGAAAAACGACGCCAGGACAAGTTCGTTATGCCTTGGGGTATGTGTTTTGATCTTACATGTGTATATTTACCCTCTTAAGGATGCTTTCATTATAACGGTGTGGGTCCATTGGTTAATGTTGGCGAGGTAGTACAACAGTTCGGAAGAAAAACGATGACAAAAGAAGTCTACAGGGAACTTTTGAAGAAGAGCCTGCTCCCATTTTGGAAACGAAATCGAGCTCTATTCGACGAATTCCAGCAGGACAACGACCCCAAGCACACATCGAATCTTATGAAGCGCTGGTTCCGCCATCCAAGAGTCAACATTCCGATGATAAAGTGGCCGAGACAAAGCCCGGACCTCAACCCAATCGAGCACCTGTGGGAGATTTTGAAGCGCCGAGTCACTGGAAGGAAATTTAGCAACGAAAACGAGCTTTTCCAAGCGCTCCAAGAAGAGTGGAACCGAATTCCAGTGGACATTCTCAGAGGCTTGGTTGAGTCAATGCCGCGTTGTATGAAGGCCGATATCAAGGCTAAATGATATCCATCTAAATATTAGATGCATTATTTTGTTTTTTGTTGTTTTGTTATTGTTTTGTTGGATATATATATAAAATAAACAGTTAAATTGACGTTTTATAGTTTATGTAAAGACTTTTGCTCGGTACTGTAGTTTTTTTAAGGGTTTTTCTAGATTTTTTAGAGGTTGTTTAGATTTTATATTGTTTTGTAAAGATTTTCTAATGTTTTTCCAGATTTTCTAGGGCTTTTCTAGATTTACATACTTGAAATTTCGAATTTTACATACTTATTTTAATGAAGTTGAATTAATTTCGAATAATTTCCGTTGATTTTTAGAAAATTTATTGGTAGCCTTGATCAAAAATCGCAAATTTCAAGTATGTAAAATTCGAGATTTTTTACTAAAAACATCCGGAAAAGAAACTAGAGAAGGCGAGCTATATGCAGAAAAAAAGATCATCGAAAAATCTTTTCGGGAAGCCGAGAAAACGCGAAATAAAAAATTGCCTGGTTTTTTGTGAGACACCCTGTATTTGAGGTTGACTTCTCTGTTCACTCTGCCTTAAACCCGTTCATTTTAGGGTGGTTTGAATCGTCATCACAATATTCATCGACATTGTTTCACATATTCGACGGATGGTAAACTTTTTCAAAATTTCACAAAAACACATATACTCACCCCTTTTTAGTGGCTTATAAATGGATGAAGGAATTTAGTAATATGTATTTTGGTCTTACGCCACTAATTTGTAGCCCTAGTTGTCCGAGTGATTTGATTAAAGTGGGTTATTCGCTATTTGTTTTTGTTAGGTTACTGTGAATCTTTTAGTTTGCTCGAGAGTTTCCATTAGAAAAAATTGTCTTGGAGACGGATTCTCCGTTTTTCTCTATAAGACCTGACAGCAACAGTCATCCAGGATTTGGTAAGTTATTTTCCATTATAAATATCCTAGCTTCATAAAATGACAAATCTAGAAAAAAACCGGTTTTTGGTTTTTTTCTAGAAAAAATCGTCTAAATATCATCACAACTCGAAATTTTTAGCATTGGCTGTAGCTCAACAAATAGCTGAATTGCGAAAAATGAATGTAAATAATGTTTTGGAACGCTTATACTTAAACACCAAGCGCCTTTATAACCTAAAATTGGACGATTGAAATCAAATGTATTTCCAGCCGATATTTGTATATATGTATTATTGGATAAAATTTCTAAATTGCATTGACTTTTCTGAAGATTTTCTCCTTTCTTCCGACTCAGCATCCATAGCAGTAACGACGTTCATAAAGTTGGCACGAAAAGTTGACACGATAAAGTTGACATGAATAAAGTTGATAAGATAACGTTGAGAACACGAGATACGACTTCTATTCTGTCCATATGACCTAATTCATCGTGGAAAAATTCCTAGACTTCAACAAATTGATCCTAATTTTTGCAAAAAAGAATAGAATTGATCGTTTCGTGTCAACTTTATCGTGTAAAAAGTCGTTTCGTGTCAATTTTATGAACGTCAAAAATGATGGGGTGATGATCAACCCCTAGCTTTTATTTACCTCCTGTTCATGACATGAATTCGGATTTAGAATCCGAATTCAGAATCCAAATTCAGAATCCAAAATCCAGATTCAGAATCCGGATTCAGAAACTGAATTCCGGATCCTGAATTCGAATTTTGAATCTGGATTCGGAATCCGAATTCAGAGTCTAGATTCAGAATTCGGATTCAGAATCCGAATTTGGATTCTGAATTCGGATTCTGGACTCGGATTCTGAACCCGGATTCTGAATCTGAATTCGGATTCTGTATTCGGATTCTGAATCTGGATTCTGAATTCGGATTCTGGATTCAGATTCTGATTAGGATTATGAATCTGGATTTTGGATTAGGATTCTGAATTAGGATTCTGAATTTTCGGATTAGGATTCTGAATTCGGATCCTGGATTTGGATCCTGAATTAGGGTTCTGAATCTGGATTCTAAATTTAGATATTGGATTCGGATTCTGAATCTAAATCCGGATTCTGAATCTGGATTCTGAATTCGGAGTCTGAACCCGGCAAACATCGACGTTTGAAACGGATGGGCTGCTATTGGTCAAGGTATCCCAAATAACAGCTGACACCCACGTAACCTTTTCTCAATAGCTAAGTCTTTCTTCCGTTTTTGGTTAAAACCCTAGATACGTACTTGTGATCTGAGAACTAAACAGTTTTAATGTATTTATTAAAATTAAATATTAGAATGATGAGCAAGAGAGAAACCGATTTGCTGGTTTCCAATATCATAAAAATTACAATAAGTACGAATGAAAGTATCACCCAAGATCCATGAAGGGCCAAATCCTCCGCCTTCCATCGGGAACAACGTTAATGCACAGTTGCCATTTGTAAGCTCAAACTAAACACTTTTATTTAAAAATTAGATCATCTTTTGCTTACATAGATTTATGTCACCAACTGGCAATGCCACTAACTGACAATTTCCTCAATTGCCATTGGTGACATAAATTTATATCACCAACTGGCATCTGCCCCCTATTTTCCACATTGGGATACTATGAATTTAAAAAAATTACATCAATAACATATTCTACTTGTGGAATCTTATATTGCTGACTACCAATAGTTAAAATTAAATCTGGAAGCCCTACGGCGTCACATTGAACAAAATAAAGATCATTGAAGAAATCGTATTGAGCGTTCGTTGCTTGGACAATCGCATTCAAATCACGTACTGGTGCGCCAATCCATGATGTACCAGTATCGGAAATAGCCTGTACGGTCTTGGTATTCACATAAGATCCAACTGAAAATGAACCGAGAGGAAATTGCCAGTATGTAAGAGAGCTAAGTTTGACGTAGTTAATGCTAGGGTAGCAATTTATATTGTCGATTTCGCCATAAGTAATAAGACCGGCATTTCCGCCCATTGAGCCGTTTACTCGCCTAAAAATGTGACACCAAACCTGGGTCGTAGGCAGGATTTTTGGGGTACATATCATGGTAGGTTTCTTACCCTGTACATATAGGCAATTGGTAAAGCGTTTGATTTGCACTTGATAGACCCGGTTCGGATCCCAGCTGCGTCCTAAATATTTGTTGCACTTTTGTCTTCTTTATTTTCATTACTTTTTTACCCCAGGGGTAATTTTTGCGCTGAGCACGATGGCGACGTTATTTTTGAATGAAAAAAGGGAAAACAAAAAATGAAAAAATATAGGATTACCACATGGGACCAAAAAAAATAAAAAAGGAAAAAAGTACAAAATAATTAAAACGCTGCTAGGATCCGAACCTGGGTCTAAAAAGTGCAAATCTAGTTCTTTACCAATCGACCATATATGAACAGGGTACGAAACCACCATGATATGTACCTCGATTTACTCGTCTCGACGAGCTGAGTCGACAAACAACTTTTGATTTCGTAAAAAATTTTTAATTTTCGAACGCCGTTTCTATTTTCTAATAAAATTCTTTTGGAAAATTTACCGATCCATCCAAACTGAAAAAACTGGTTTATCAAAAGAGCTCAGCAAGTTTTGCATGGGTGGAACAACGTTATCAACAGCTATTGATGGCCAACCAAGACCCATTATACCTTATAAAGTTATGCTTTTTTAAAAATTTTTTAGAACCACTACACAATAGGGGGGCCATCCACGTAAAAATTTGTTCTATAAATGACCCTTCTAGGGGTATAAATATGCGGGGAATCAGAATTTGACATTTTCGAAACGAAAAAGCGCTTCTCTGATTCAAGAAAGGTGTATTGTGTATTGAAGCGAAAAGTCGCAAAAAAGCTCAAACTTTTTGCAATATTTTAACCAATAATTTAATCCAATTAACAAATGATTTTCTCGAATTTTCGCGTTGATATACAGCTTTTTTTAAATCCGAGAAATTTGATAAATCTCAAATTCGGATTCCCCGCACATTGCCACCCCAAAAGGGATCGTTTTTAGATAAAAATTGATTTTTGCGACTTTTCGCTTCAATACACAATGCGCTTTCTCTGAATCAGGGTTTCTAAAATGTCCAATTCGGATTCTCCGCATGTTTTTACCCCTAGAGGGGTTATTTCCAGAAAAATTTTTCCCGTGGGTGCCCTCCCCCTATTGTGTAGTAACTCCAAAATTTTTAAAAAATCGTTTCATAATTTTTCATAATTTCAACATAAATTTTTTGTGACCAAAGAAAAAGTTGTCGAGCATATAATTCTGGACAACTTTTGTGTTAAAGGGGGGGGGGGTAAAATTACGGTACGTCGGTAGCGAAAAAATTTTTTTTGAACTTTTGCAAAAAATGACCCTACTACCCCTAATTTTATGCGAAAAATCGATTGCGCGCATTCCCGAAGTTTGAAAATGCTTCCCTGACCCTGAATCAGGGAAATAAGGGTGTGTATTGTAGCGAAAATATGAAAATTTTATATTTCTCTTCTAAAAACCGACTTTTTAGACTAATTTCTAGGCGAAAAATCGATTTCACATAAAATTAGGGGTAGTAGGGTCATTTTTTGCAAAAATCAAAAAAAAATTTTTTCGCTTCCGACGTACCGTAATTTTACCCCCTTTAAACATTTGTTGTAAAAGTGCGTTGGAAATTTTTTATGTCACCAATTAAAGGGGGTGCAGATCTGGGGTGAATCTCGGTCAAAAAATTTTTTCTTTCGAAAAGTGACTTTTTTGGGGTAATTTTATGCGGGTAACACGAATCTGACGTCAAATTTTGATTTTAAAAGAAAAAATTTTTCGACCGAGATTCACCCCAGATCTGCACCCCTTTGTCCAGAAGTTTTCCAGAATTTGTACTCGACAACTGTTTTCTTTGGTCACTTTTTATGAAAAAAATTACAAAAATTTTTATGTTGAAACTACGAAATGATTACGGCATAACCCTGATTACCATCTAAAGGTTGTTGACCAAAAGTATCCGCAATTTCTGTGGCAAGGCCAAAGGNGTTTTCCAGAATTTGTACTCGACAACTGTTTTCTTTGGTCACTTTTTATGAAAAAAATTACAAAAATTTTTATGTTGAAACTACGAAATGATTACGGCATAACCCTGATTACCATCTAAAGGTTGTTGACCAAAAGTATCCGCAATTTCTGTGGCAAGGCCAAAGGTTTGAGTGTTATATGTGAGAGATGAAGATAACTAAAAAGGTAAAGCTAAGATTATAGCTATATATATAACGTCAGTGCCGAAATTTTTTTCTCCAAAAAAGTAAAGAAAGTCGATTTTTTGGTGGGGTTGTAAAATTTTTGGAATGTTCCCTCATAAATTTTTCGAAAATATGGACGTTCTCTCCCAAGGTATGATAAATGGTATCATTATATATTTTTTAGCTTTTTTCTTACTCCAAGAACGTCGATAACAAGATCACCTTCAACATATTCACTTCCGTATTCAATAACGAATGATTGACCTGTACTGTGAAATGTTGAAGATTTTCAAAAATAAAAATAATATTTTGAAATAAAGTTGAGCATTTCTTACGTGCTATTGAAGCGATGTTTTGTATATCCTGAACTAGGGTCACCTTTGCAAGCTTGGCTTACACACTGGTTGGCATCAATAACCCAAAGGTTCGAACTTCCAGTGTCTGGGACGATCGAGAACATTTGAGCTAAATCCTTACTATATAGTAAAACTAGGGTAGGGCTAGGATAGGGCTAGGGTATGGCTAGGATAGGGTTTGGATAAAACTAGGGTAGGGCTAGGGTAGGACTAGGGTAGGACTATGGTAAGGCTAGGGTAGGGCAAGGAAGGACTAGGGTAGGGTCACCTTTGCAAGCACAGTAGAGTCGTCGTGTCCGACAACACGGTCGTTGGTTGTTTGGAGGCACGGAGCGTGGGTCCAGTCATTCTTTCTATGTGCTCGTACGTCGACGTCGCGCTGGGCAAGGACGGGCTAGAGTAGGGCTAGGATATGGCTAGGGTAAGGCTAGGGTAGGGCTAGGATAGAGCTATGGTAGGGTTAGAGTAGGGCAAGAAAGAGCTAACAATATGTAAGGTAGGGCTAGGATAGGACAAGGAAGGAATAGGATAGGGCTAGGGTAGGACTAGGGTAGAGCTGTGGTATGGCTAGGTTAGGGTAGGGTTAGGGTAGAGCTATGATAAGTCTAGGGTAGGACAAGGAAGGGCTAGGGTAAGTATGGCTTTTTTACCACCGCGCGGAGAGCAGCGACCAAAAAATGTGGATTTTTAGTGAAAAATTGGTAAAATTTGACCATTTTTGGCGAAAAATCACAATTGAGGACCATTATGATTTTGAAAAAATTCAAAATTTTTTGGAAACAACATAAGGTGGGACCAAGGGGAAAAATATTAATTTTTCAGATTTCTGTGGGAGCCATGGCCCCATATCACCCTATCGTCGCCACTGGATAGGGTCGAGTATTTTCGTGTCAATAGGGTGACATTCTATAAAGCTTCTTACGTGGCGTTCCTAACGTGATATTGCATAAATAATAATCATCATAATAATCTATTAGCGTGGCATTCCCATTAGACTTAATAGAGGCTTTTTCTAAAAAGTGTTGACGAGAAATCCCATCTCTAAAATTTTATAACTAAAAAATTTTTCAATAAAATTTACTTGATCATTTTTGCCCTCAACGATGGCCCACTAACGATCGGTATGTGATAAACTTTATTAGCTAATACCATTGAATAAATAATCGAGAAAACAATCAAAAGTGCAATTGTATTTTTCATAGTTTATTTTTAATTTTTNATTTTTGCCCTCAACGATGGCCCACTAACGATCGGTATGTGATAAACTTTATTAGCTAATACCATTGAATAAATAATCGAGAAAACAATCAAAAGTGCAATTGTATTTTTCATAGTTTATTTTTAATTTTTAAAAAAGAACTAGATTTAGGCTGCCCCCCTGGTCTTGAAATGATTTCGAGACAATTAGTGGGCAGCCTTATTTTGAGTCCAAATCGATTCCAAATTTTTGTCGATAAATTGATAAGAATGTATCGGACAACGAACCTTGGACAGCAAAAAATCAATATTTTATTTATGAAAATTTCGGTGAAAAATCGTTGAAAAAATGTCAATTAAAAATGATGATTTTTCGGCGGTATCTCACTTTACCCACCGGACAGTTCACCAACCAAGGACAATTCACCCACCATGGACACTTCACCCACTGGACACTTTGCTTCCCATAGACACTTTATTCACCATAGACACTTCACCTACTGGACGGTTCATCCACCATAGACACTTCACTCACAATGGACACTTCACCCACCATAAACACTTCATCCATTGGACACTTCACCCACCGGACAGTTCATCCACCATAAATACTTTCCCCACAATAAACACTTCACCCACTGGACAGTTCATCATGGTCGTGAAAAAGTGAATGAACTGTCCTGTATTTTTCATTTTTGGATGAAGTGTCTATGGTGGGGGAAGTATTGAAGCGAGGCTGTAGAGGAATATGCACCATATGCAGACTCCACCTATTACCCACCATTGGACGAAGAGGAAGTCGAGAAGACGAACAACAACGAAAAAGTAGCAGGAGACGAGCAACTTAGAGCTTGCGGTGCAGGAACAACGCAATCATGGCATCCAGGTGCAAAGGGCTGGAGCGCATGAAGCATAGAAGAGATAGGCACAGTAGATGCTGGAGAGTTCGAATTAAAGGTTAGTTTTTTGGCAAGCATTGATTACTTATTTAGATATGCTCCCAAAGAAGTCGGAAAAACAGTGCGCCTGCCAATCGACCCGGTTGACCGCTCGAAAATTGGAAATTCAAATTTGCTGGGTGCTATCATGGAAGTGGACAACGATTTCTACAAGACCGGAACCAAAAACGGTGTTACTAAGTAATAGGTTAACAATTGCTGTAAAACATGTAAAACATAATAATGAGAAGATTAATTTTTATCTCCACTAATTGTGTGTTAATTATCGAGTGGATTTTGTTCATGAATATTACACTATAAATTTTTGTATTATGAATTGTCTCGATAGTACATTGTATTTGATTAACCACTAGTGATGTTATGTCAATTCATTTTTACTTCGATATTTTTTTACTTAAAAGGTAAATTTGTATAGAGTAAAAAAATTAAAATATAATGATAGTTTCTACTCAATCAACAGGAATACAAACGACCGCTACAAGTTTTAGTTGTTCCAATACGTACTTAGGTTGCTATTCCGACAATAATTTTGCTACGAATAGCCCTAATCGAATACTTAATGGTGCCTATTATAGTTTTTCTGGTACACTTACTCCGATGATTTGTGCTACGACTTGTCAACAAAATGGATTTATTTACTCCGGTAAAATACATGGGATAGGGGTAGATATTTGGCATCCGTATGGGGAGGGAGTGGTGTAATTTCGATTTTTTGCGAAAAAATTTTTACGCTTCTTTAGGACGAAAAAATCTAAAGTTTAGTTTTTTTGGATAGATTAACCATGGTTTGTCTTTTTTTAAAATTAAAGATTGTTGACTTAACCCCATTTTTCAGGATCCAAAAATGGAAAATTTATGGGGGAGGGGTCTTCAAAAATATTGAATTTTTTCAATATTTTTCAAATATTCCATTTTTAATTTGACATTTAAAGATTTTGAAATCAACTTTTTTAGGAGTAGAATGGGGCAATCAGTGTTTTTGTGGAAGCTATTTGAATGCTCCGTCTGGTACAAAGATAACAAACGACTGTACATGTAATCAAGCTTGTGATGGTGATAGTTCTCTGAAGTGTGGCCAAATGTTTAAAATAATGGTCTATACGGTTGCAGTCGAAAGTAAAATTTAAAACATAAAAGCGTTAGAATCGAACGTTTTCAAACTACCGTACAACTATAGGTGAATAAGGGGGGTCCACTTTTTCGAAAATTTGTGGGATCAAACCCAAAATTGCGAGGGGGGCTCAAAAAATCGATTTTTTAATCAAAAATAAAAAAGCATAAAAAAATTTTCGCCGCTTAGTGACTAAAAAATCATCTTGGCTTCCTAATATGTTAAGCAAATTTTCCGAAAAATTGCGGGGGATCCGACCTTCAAGTGCGGGGTCCATATTTGAACCCCCTATCCACCTATGTGGAAAACTAGAAATTTTTAGATTGCAATGCAAACGAAATTCCTACTTCTTGTATGTCAACTACAACTTCCACCACTACTACGTCAACTACAACAACAACTACTACATCAACATCTACGACATCAACCAGTACAATGCCCATAACTAGCACTACGACTCCATCAACGACGACATCGACAACTACGACGATGCCATCGACTACATCAACTACGGAGGTGCCATCGACTACATCAACTACAATGATGCCATCGACTACATCAACTACAATGGTGCCATCGACAACTACGGAGATGCCATCTACCACATCAACTACGACGATGCCATCGACTACATTGACAACTACGGGTATGCCATCGACAACTACAGAGATGTCATCGACTGCATCAACTACAATGATGCCGTCGACTACATCGACAACTATAATGATGCCATCGACAACTACGGATATGCCATCGACTACATCAACTACAATGATGCCATCGACTGCATCGACAATTACGGAGATGCCATCGACTATATCAACTACAATGATGTCATCGACAACTACGGAGATGCCATCGACTACATCAACTACAATGGTGCCATCGACAACTACGGATATGCCATCGACTACACCAACTACAATGATGCCATCGACAACTACGGAGATGCCATCGACTACATCAACTACAATGATGCCATCGACAACTACGGATATGCTATCGACTACATCAACTACAATGATGCCATCGACAACTACAGAGATGCCATCGACTATATCAACTACAATGATGCCATCGACAACTACGGAGATGCCTTCGACTACATCAGCTACAATGATGACATCGACAACTACGGAGATGCAATCGACCACATCAAACACAATGATGCCATCGACAACTACGGGTATGCCATCGACTACACCAACTACAATGATTCCATTGACAACTACGGAGATGCCATCGACCACTTCAACTACGGCCACATCAACAAATACGATGCCAGCGAGCACATCATCTACTGTGATGCCATCGACAACTAAGGCGATACCATCGTCCACACCAACTACAATGATGCCATCGACCACATCAACTACAACGATGCCATCAACTACATCGACAACTACGGCGATGCCATCGACCACATCAACTAAGACGATACTAGCGAGCCAATCAACTACGTCGACAACGAAACCATCAACGACACCCACTTCAATTACAACAACTCCTGTGACATGTTGTGGTCAATGGTCAGCCTGGACCAATGTTAATGCGTGTACAGAAGACACGTGTGGTGCTTGTGAGACACTGAGTCGAACAAGAACCTGTCTCACATCGACAACATGTCCTTGTGTGTAAGTAAAATGGGACTAGATGAAAAAAGCAATACTAAATTTCCTCAAACTAGGACTAACATTGCCTCCCACTCACACATGTACATGATGGGACCAAATAACTGACACACCTGCTTTCCCTTTTATTTTTGAATCAAATCGTTGATAAAATGGGTTTTTCTATGCGGAAAATCGATTGCGTGCATTATCGAAATGTGGAAAAATTCTTGGTTGATCTTGATTCAGGAGAATTTTGTTTGATTAATTCTATGACCTCAGTAAAACAAAAGGGATGGGCTTCAATACACTGAGGTCTATGACCTCAGCGTATTGAAGCTGCGTTTAACTAAACCAGGGTCAATGAAATGTTTGCTTAGTTTAACGATGAGTGCAATCAAATCTTCGCATAAAATTACCCCAAGTGAGTTTTAGGTAAAAATCGATTCCTACTTTTTTAAAAGTTAAAGCGTTATTAACAATTTAAATAAAATTATTTAGTGGTAGTTCTACAAGTACAGTACCTTGCAATCTGTCGCCTTGTAAATATCCAAAAAATTCTTGCTGCTTTAATTATCATGTGGCTAATGTAGATGGCGATATTGTATGTACTAACGGTTTGACTTTAACTACTACTCAATCATTATGTCCTTCAAGTACATTAACAACTATTACATCTTCGAATGCATGTTGCCCTACATCTGGAATGTGGTCTGAATGGGCTCTTAGCGGCACATGTAGTGACACGTGTGGTGCCTTTGGAACTTCTACATATACACGAATTTGTTTAACTTCACCCGGATGCCCTTGCAGGTATGGATAAAAGCACCAATATTTTTTTCAACACAAAAATTTTTTCATCGCAAAAATTTTTTTATCGTAGAACATGACCGAGAGTCGCTGTTCCACTTTTCGGTTCTGAAAAAAATATTTGATGAAAAAATATTTTTGGTACTGAAAAAAATATTTGATGAAAAAATATTTTTGGTACTGAAAAAAATATTTGCTTTTATTGAATTCAGTGGCGATTCGACAAAATCCGATAACTGTAACTTGCAACCGTGCCCATACCCTCGGAATTCATGCAAAACCGGGTATTATGCACACGCTTATAATGGTCAAATTGTATGCATGAATATGAATACTTCAATTACAAATGTTTCACAAGCTTCTTGTTGTCCACCTGATGGGTTGTGGTCTCCATGGGGTTCTTGGTCAACGTGTACAGACACATGTGGGGCATGTGGGACACAAAATCGAACAAGACAATGTGGATCAGCAGTGTATGGATGTCCATGCTCGAAGTATTGTTTTTATTAGTATAGCATTTTTGGGAGTGCTGGACCGGCTGCATACATGAGCAGAAGGTCCCAAAATAAAAAAGAATTTTTTTACTGTTAAAATGAAAAAATTCGTGTGAAATTATAAGCAAAACCAAAAATCCGAATTTCAATGTGAAATCGGCTCAGTGGTAGTGCTCTCGAATTCGAATCCAAAGGTCTCAGGTTCGAATCCCACCTGCGTCGATCTGATTTTTCCTGCCTTGACTAGTTAATCATTTTTTATAAAAGATCTTTAAGCTCGAATATTCTGCCTTCTGAAACTCAAATTTGCAATATAAATCCCTGTGCATATCCTAGAAGGTCGTGTTGCTCCCCATATATGGCCCAATCGGTGATGAATCAAATAATATGCTCAGCTTAATTAGAACAATTCAATTTTATAAATATCTTATTGTATTTGTAAGCTTATATCATTTTTATCACATATGGTCTCTAATTATTAGGTCTGCAAAAAAGTCGTGCGACAAGGTTGGAAACTAAAATTGATTTCGCTCTAGGTCCAAGAGGAAAAAGTTTCATGAGCTGGTTTTTGGGGTTCCCCGTTTTTCTATACAAAGAAAATTTTAGTGATATTTTCGAGGCGACTGACCTCAAAATTCGCATATTTCAGACGTTGCATATGCATAACTTAACTTGTCTAGATAGTCGTGATTATTTTGCCTCTTTTGACAGTAGGTCTAGTGGTTTTACTAACTTAACACTCAAATTGTCAAGCGCGCCAAACGTTCATTTTGGTGCAGTTTTTTTGCGCTGAACACGATGCTGCAAAAATTTTTTGAAAAAAACTCACTTTAGGTGGGTCTAGAGCCCCATCTTTACAGATACCTTTTTAGAAAAATATCTTTTTAGTATTTTGAGCATATCTCCTCGTAGGAATTGTTTTGAGAGATGGTTGACCACTCATTTGAAAGGTGAGAATCTGCCCTACAACCTTATCAAACACCTCTAGAACGTTTTCGCTTCAATAAAAAGTTATACTCGAATCTTTGAGGCATACCCTGATTTCATTACCGGCTTTTTGACAAGGATCGGCATTTTTGACCCGGTTATGGGAATTTTTGTCAAGGACAGTTATTGAAAAATTTATAGTTTAGACTCCTAGGAACATTTTGGTATATTGGGTTTGGTATGTTAGTAAAGGAATTTTTTGAGATAAAGCTAATTTATTCTTGAAAAATGGTGATTTTTCGATATTATAAAATCTTCATACTTTCCTAAAAAATTTATTGTATCCAACTTTTGCGCCTTTCGTGTCACAAAATACTGGAATCGTTTTCCTTCAAATGTTGTTAACGCTCCTTTTTTAAACGTATTTAAATGTCTTGTAAAAAATATTCCTATCGACCAACTTTTGCCTGATACGGGTATTGGGTTATAAACTTTTTTCGTTTCTCTAATAGCTCTCTCCTTATGTTTTTAAGTTTACTTATTTAAAAAATACTTTGCCTTGTGATATAAGTGTTCTTACTTTCACATTGTAATGCTATTGATGTATGTATAATATTAATTGCAATAAAAAAACAGTAATTTACTGTCGGAGCTGACTCAATGACTGGAACCCAAGGTGAGTTACTTTTGGTTTAAGCTGTCAATTTATGGCGTGATTTTAGGATATAAGCATTGCATGTGCACGGGAGGCTGCACGACGAAAAGATATGCTTGCAATCTTAGTTCAAGATCGGGTGCAACATATATAGTAGCGGACAAAACAGTTGCCCCACCTCCAAAATCAACATTTTATTGTATAAAAATAGATTTATCTCTCGGATATTGCGTTTTCGATGCGATTTTTTTCAGAATATGAGAATCAAGCATGAAAAATACGAAATAAAAACATTTTCGACCCACCTACCCCTTGTAATACTGAAGAATGGTTATTTATACAACTTACATTTAGTCGATCTTTACCATATAAGGTCGCATTTTTGAAGGACGAAAGGCTCGTTTTCTTGAGGCAGTTCAAGCCGAAATCCAGCATATCCCAGTGGAAAGAATCACCTCAATGATTGAATCGATGCCGCGCCGCATGAAGGCCGTGATCAAGGCTAGGGACTATGCCACAAAATATTAGATGTCTGTTAATGTGTTTTTGTTTTTTTCTATATAAGAATGGTTAAATTAAATATACGAACACGGTTTTACAGTGGGTCGAAAATGTTTTTTTACATATTTTTCATGCTTGATTCTCATATTCTGAAAAAAAATCGCATCGAAAACGCATTATCCGAGCGAGAAATCTATTTTTATACAATAAAAAGATGATTTTTAGGTGTGGGACAACTGTTTTGTCCGCTACTGTATATTGAATCAAATATAAAGTACTCTGAGTCATCTGGACCATAATAATTTATCAGTTTTTGATATGATATGATGAACGATACGAGCGGAACGAGCACCGCCTGACTAGTGTATAAGTAATAGATTAAAAATTTTTGTAAAACATAATCATTCTTTTTTAATGTATACTAAGTAATAGATTAAAAATTGTTGTACAGGGTGGCCCAAAAAAGTGGCTTTTTTTGACATTTTGGGACCCAGAAATTTATTATTCTAAAAATGGCCTTTATAGGGGTAATTTTATGCGGGGAATCGATTGCGCGCATTCCTGAACCCTGAAAATGCTTCCCTGTTCCTGATTCAGGGAAAAATTGCATTTTCGAAGCGAAAATTGTCTTTTGTCGCATTTTTATCTAGAAATCATTATTCCAGGGGTAATTTTATGCGAGGAATCAATTGCACATGTTTTCGAAGCATAAAAACGATTCCCTAATGTAGAAAATTATAATTTTAACTTCAGACACCGTTTTTCGTTTGTTTTATTGTTGTTTCTTCATTTGAACTTGTTTTTTGTATTTTAAGAAAATTTATTGTTTAGCTAAAAATGAAGAAATAAAATTGCTATTTTCTGCATCAGGGAACTGTTTTTATGCTTCGAAAACATGTGCAATCGATTCCTCGCACAAAATTACCCCTCGAATAATGATTTCCAGATAAAAATACGACAAAAGACAATTTTCGCTTCCAAAATGCAATTTTTCCCTGAATCAGGGTCAGGGAAGCATTTACAGGATTCAGAAATGCGCGCAATCGATTCCCCGCATAAAATTACCCCTATAAGGTCCATTGTTAGAATAATAAATTTTCGGGTCCCAAAATGTCAAAAAAGCCACTTTTTGGGCCACCTTGTAAAACATTATAATGAGAAGATTAATTTTTATTTCCGCTAATTAGTTGTGTGTTAATTATTGAGTGGGTTTTGTTCATGAAACCCACTCGAGCCCACTCTCAATTTCTATTTTATTTGTGAATTGTTTCGAAAGTACACTGTATTTTACTAACTATTAACCATGTTATGCCAATTAATTTTTTCTTCGATATTTTTTTATTTAAAAGGTAAATTTGTATAGAGTAAAAAAATTAAAACATCACTTCTATTCATAGCTTCTACTCAATCAACAGAAACGACCACTACAAGTTTTAGTTGTTGGAATACGTACTTAGGTTGCTATTCCGACAATTATTGGACTTTGACGAATAGCCCTATGCGAATACTTAATGGTGCCTTTTATGATTTCCCTGGTACACTTACTCCACAGCTTTGTGCTACGACTTGTCGACAAAATGGATTTATTTACGCCGGTAAAATACATGGGATAGGGATAGATATTTGGCATACGTACGGGGGCAGTGGTGTAATTTCGATTTTTCTCAAAAAAATTTTTACGCTTCTTTAGGATGAAAAAAATCTAAAGTTTAGTTTTTTTGGATAGATTACCCATGGTTTGTCTTTATTTTTTTTAAGTTTTGACTTAAGCCCATTTTTCCAGGGCCCAGATCAAAAATGGACAATTTATGGGGGAGGTCTTCAAAAAAATCGAATTTTTTCAAAAAATGTTCCCAAGCATTTTTTTATTTTTAATGAGACATTCAAAGTTTTTGAAATCAAATTTTAAGGAGTAGAATGGGCTCATCAGTGTTTTTGCGGACACTGGTTGAATTATTCGATGGCTACATTGGTAACAAACGACTGTCAATGTAATCAAGCTTGTGCTGGTGAAAGTTCTCTGAATTGTGGCCAAATGTGGAAAATAATGATCTATACGATTGCAGTCGAAAGTAAAATTTAAAACATGAGAGCGTTAGAATCGAACGTTTTCAAACTTCCGGACAACTATAAGTAAATAAGTGGGGTCCACTTTTCCGAAAATTTGTGGGAGGGAGTCAGACCCAAAATTATGGGGAGCGAGGGTCAAAAAATCGATTTTTTAACCAAAAAATCAAAAGCCAAACAAATTTTATCCGCTTAGCGGATAAAATAAAAAATCATCTTGGTCTCCTAATGTTTAAAAAAAATTTTAAGCCGAAAAATTGCGGAGGGATCCGGTCTCCAAGTGCGGCATCCATATTTAAACCCCCTATCCACCTATGCGGAAAACTAGAAATTTTTAGATTGCACGGTAAGCGAAACTCCTACTTCTTGTATGCCAACTACAACTTCCACCACTACTACGTCAACTACAACAACAACTACTACATCAACATCTACGACATCAATCAGTACAATGCCCATAACTAGCACTACGACTCCGTCAACGACGACATCGACAACTACGACGATGCCATCGACCACATCAACTACGGAGGTGCTATCGACTACATCAACTACAATAATGACATCGACTACATCGACAACTACAGATATGCCATCGACTACAACAACTACAATGATGCCATCGACAACTACGGATATGCCATCGACTGCATCAACTACAATGATGCCATCGACAACTACGGAGATGCCATCGACTGCATCAACTACAATGATGACATCAACAAATACGGATATGTCATCGACTGCATCAACTACAATGATGCCATCGACAACTACGGAGATGCCATCTACTGCATCAACTACAATGATGACATCGACAAATACGGATATGTCATCGACTACATCAGCTACAATGATGTCATCGACAACTACGGAGATGCCATCGACCACATCAACTACGACGATGCCATCGACTACATTGACAACTACGGGTATGCCATCGACTACACCAACTACAATGATTCCATTGACAACTACGGAGATGCCATCGACCACTTCAACTACGGCCACATCAACAAATACGATGCCAGCGAGCACATCATCTACTGTGATGCCATCGACAACTACGGCGATGCCATCGTCCACACCAACTACAATGATGCCATCGACCACATCAACCACGACGATGCCATCGTCCACATCAGCTACAATGATGCCATCGACCACATTAACTACGACGATGCCATCGATTACATCGACAACCACGACGATGCTATCGACTACATCAACTACAACGATGCCATCGACAACTACGGCGATGCCATCGATCACATCAACTAAGACGATACTAGCGAGCCAATCAACTACGTCGACAACGAAACCATCAACAACACCCACTTCAATTACAACAACTCCTGTGACATGTTGTGGTCAATGGTCAGCCTGGACCAATGTTAATGCGTGTACAGATGACATGTGTGGTGCTTGTGAGACACTGAGTCGAACAAGAACCTGTCTCACATCGACAACATGTCCTTGTGTGTAAGTAAAACGGGACTAGATGAAAAAATCAAATAGCAATACTAAATTTCCTCAAACTAGGACTAACATTGCCTCCCCCTCACACATGTACATGATGGGACCAAATAACTGACACACCTGCTTTTTCTTTCATTTTTGAATCAAATCGTTGATAAAATGACCCCTGAAGGGTTTTTCTATGCGAGAAATCGATTGCGCTCATTATCGAAATGTGGAAAAATTCTTGGTTGATCTTGATTCAGGAAAATTTTGTTTATTAATTCTATGACCTCAGTAAAGCAAAAGGGATGGGCTTCAATACACTGAGGTCTATGACCTCAGTGTATTGAAGCTGCATTTAACTAAACCAGGGTCAATGAAATGTTTGCTTAGTTTAACGATGAGTGTAATCGAATTTTCGCATAAAATTACCCCAAGTGAGTTTTAGATAAAAATCGATTCCTGATTTTCTTAAAAGTTAAAGCGTGATTAACAATTTAAATAAAATTATTTAGTGGTAGTTCTACAAGTACAGTACCTTGCAATCTCTTGCCTTGTAAATATCCAAAAAATTCTTGCTGCTTTAATTATCATGTGGCAAATGTAGATGGCGATATTATATGTACTAACGGTGCGACTTTAACTACCACTCAATCACCACTATGCCCTTCAAGTACATTAACAACTATAACATCTTCGAATACATGTTGTCCTACTTCTGGCATGTGGTCTGAATGGGCTCCTAGCGGTACATGTAGTGACACTTGTGGCGCCTTTGGAACTTGTACACATACACGAACTTGTTTAACTTCATCCGGATGCCCTTGCAGGTATGGATAAAAATAGACTTATTTATTGAATGGATCGAATTTTTTCCTGCACCAAGAATATTTTTTTCAGCACCAACATTTTTTTCAACACCAACATTTTTTCAGCACAAAAATTTTTTATCGTGGAACGGTTTTTGTGACTCTCAGGTCGCTGTGCTGAAAAAATATTGGTACTGAAAAAATATTTACGTTTCTTCAGTGGCGATTCGACAAAAACCGATAATTGCAACTTGCAACCGTGTCCATACCCTCGAAATTCATGCCAAACCGGGTATTATGCACACGCTTATAATGGTCAAATTGTATGCATGAGTACTTCGATTACAAATGTTCCACAAGCTTCTTGTTGTCCACCTGATGGATTGTGGTCCCCATGGGGTTCTTGGTCAACGTGTACAGACACATGCGGGGCATGTGGGACACAAAGTCGAACAAGACAATGTGGATCAGCAGTGTATGGATGTCCATGCTCGAAGTATTGTTTTTATTAGTATAGCATTTTTGGGAGTGCTGGACCGGCTGCATACATGAGCAGAGGGTCCCAAAATGGTTCTAAAAAAGGAAAAATTGCCGATAAAAAGGAACAATTGTCGAGAAAAATTGTCGACCAAAGTTGTCGATAAAATTTTGTCACAGCGCTTTGCGGCGACAAAAAATTTTTTGGATTTACTCCCCCCCTCCAGCCGAAATGATACCCTAGCATAACTTTTGTTCAGCCATCTCTACCTTGTGGATTTCACTCATATTATAGACAAGTCCATTTCATCATAACATTTTTTAATCATTTTTTATAAAAGAACTTTAAGCTCGAATATTCTGCCTTCTGAAACTCAAATTTGCAATATAAAGCCCTGTGCATATCCTAGAAGGTCATGTTGCTCCCCATATACGGCCAATTCGGTGATGAATCAAATAATATGCTCGTCTTAATTAGAACAATTTAATCTTATAAATGTCTTACTGTATTTGTAAGCTTATATCATTTTTATCGCATATACCGTATTTACTCTAATAGAAGCACCCCCTAACTTCCAACTTCTAAGCTCTCTAGAAAAAAATCTACAGGTTTTCATGAAAAGTAATGTTCACAAAAGTTGTAGAGTATGCTCTACAACTTTTGTGAACATCACTTTTCATGGAAACCTGTAGATTTTCTTCTAGAGAGCTTAGAAGTTGAAAGTTAAGAGGTGCTTCTATTAGAGTAAATACGGTAATATCTAATTATTAGGTCTTGCGACAAAGTTGGAAGCTAAAGTTGATTTCGTTTTAGGTCCAAGAGGAAAAAGTTTCATGAGCTGATTTTTGGGATTCCTCTTTTTCTATAGGAGCAAAATTTTGGTGATATTTTCGAGGCGACCGACTTCAAAATTCGCATATAGGTGAATCTTCGATCTTAATGGATCTTGGAATCTGGAGAAAAACAGAGACAAAAGACTAAATTCTGATTATGCTAATCATGTAAACAAATAAAGGGTAAAAATAAGCCAGCAACATTAAAATATAACAGCAGAGATAAAAGTGTAAATATGGCTCAAAAAAGAGTAGAATAAATAAATGCTCTGGGAGCCTTCCTCTTGATTGCTCTGGGTCGAAGTCCATCATAACAAAGTAGTGAATGTCAGATGCCAAATGGCCATCTGTATATTGTTCTGGTAATTGTGACCATCTTTTGTGATGTTATGTGGACTGTTATACCAGAATAATGTTTATTCACCACCTGTCGAGACAGATAGAGTTGCATAGCTAGTCGAGAGAACAGACTAAAAAAGCTAGCTCGTGGGCATGAAAAATGGAGCATTTTTTGTTTTTACGGCATGCTCTGAATCGTTGTAGTTTTCGAGATAATTGCTTTTGAAATTTTGAATTTGTTACAAGCTCTTCGTTGTAATACACAAACTTTTTTGAATTTTTTGCGGAAAAATCGATTTGCATCGATTTTTAAAATTTTCATAAAATGAACATTGTAACAATTTTTTATAGTTAAATGAAACGAACAAAATGACATCAAAATTATCCAATTTGAACATTGTTTTGGGTTATTGAAACGAAAACATGAATCAGAATTTTCGTTTCAATAACCCAAAACAATGTTCAAATTGGATAATTTTGGTGTCATTTTGTTCGTCTCATTTAGCTATAAAAAATTGCTACAATGTTCATTTTATGAAAATTTAAAAAATTGATGCAAAAATCGATTTTTCTGCAAAAAAATTCAAAAAAGTTTGTGTATTACAACGAAGAGCTTGTAACCAATTCAAAATTTCAAACGCAATTATCTCGAAAACTACAACGATTCAGAACATGCCGTAAAAACAAAAAATGCTCCATTTTTCATGATCTTTCCGAATATATCATTTTTCATATGATTTTTCCAATAAAACAAAATAAATTGAATAAAAAAACTCATTATGACCTCGAAAACCACGTTTTCCGTTTGTTATTTTGTGGCCGATTAATGTTGATGTACTCAAAAAATGATCGAATAATCTCATGGATATGCAAATTTGGGTATTAAACAACAGACTTGGGCTTTCGCTCGCTCTTTTTATTCATTTTTTCGTCGTGTGCATGATTTTTGTCGTTTCGTTATAAAGCTTTTGCTGTTGACAAAAATGGTTTTATATGACGTTTCCGGGCAATTGTATCACGGATTCTATTTTTTTGGCACCAATATTTTGGATTCGGATTCAGAATCTGAATCCGAATTATAATTCTCAAACTGGACTCAGAATTCAGATTCTGAATCCGGATTTTGAGTTTGGATTCTGAATCCGAATTCAGAATCCGAATCCAGGATCCAAATCCAGAATTCGAATTCAAAATCTGGATTCAGAATCCGAATTCTGAATCCAGATTGAGAATTATAATTCGGATTCTGAATCAAAATCCAGAATCGGAATCCGTATTCAGATTCTGAATTCGAATTCAGAATCCGGATTAAGAATCCGAATACGGATTCCGATTCTGGATTCGGATTCAGAATCTGAACCCGAATTATAATTCTCAATATGGATTCAGAATTCGGATTCTGAATCCGGTTTCTGAGTTCGGATTTTGGATTCAGAATTCGGATTCTGAAACCGGATTCTGAATTCGGAATCCAGATTATTGGTGCCAAAAAAAATATTTGCGATTGTATTACGACTCTGAAATCGACAGAAGGGATAAAAAGAGGTCCCCTTATACACGAGAAATCAGTTGGAGTAAGTCCCGAGGTCAAAAAAATTTTCACATGAGTACCCCAATAGGGGGTCATGAAAAATTTTTCGAAACTCGGGACTTGCGCCAATCGATTTCTCGTGCCCGAAAACCCCCGAGTACCAAAAATCAGCGAAAAAAATTTTTTCGAGAAGTGCACTCCATCTTTTAACTTGCCAGATCGATTGAGATTACGTCCTACTGGGGTCGGTAACTTTTTTTTGAAACCAATTAGTGAAAAGACTATAGCTTAACTAAAAATTTTTTCAGAAAACGGATAACATGGATGAAGATCTTTTTCAAGTTTTTATCATGTTTTCCATTTTGGGTTTCGGTATTTTTGCGGCAGCTTGTTTATTTCTACGCGTAAGTTTTAAATAAGCATACATAAAAAGAACAACTAAGCATCCCTGCGTGGTCGTAGCATACTTTTTTTAGACCAATAGTGAACGATTTAATCTACACCCGATTATAAACTGTCTTTTATGTATTGTAAATCAACGAAAAAATTCCATGCACCCACATATTCGAGTGGCAAAGTCATTCGAGTTTGATCCAGAAGAGGATATGGAAAAAGCTAGGAGGAAATTGCCAATGTTTGACTTAAATGTGAACAGAAAATTTCACATTTTTGGACAGTAAGATAATTTTTTTTTAATTTATATTTTTCGAATTATTTTTAAAAAATATGAATTTGAAAATTTTTTTCATTTTTCAAATTTTTCGAATTTTCAAAAAGTTTGAATTTTTTCGAATTTTTCGAAAATTTTTTTGCATTTTTTCAAATTTTTTGTTTTTTTCGAAAAATTCATTTTTCAAACATTTTGAATTTTTTCAAAAAATTTATGAATTTTTCGAAAAAATTCATTTTTCGAATTTTTAACAATTTTGAATTTTTTCGTTTTTTGAATTTTTTGAAAAATTCATCTTTCGAACTTTCAAAAATTTTGAATTTTTCCATTTTTCGAAAAAATTTCTGAATTTTTTCGAATTTTTTGTTTTTTTCGACAAATTCATTTTTCTAATTTTTCAAAATTTTTTCATTTTTTTTTACTTTTTCATCAAAAAATTTCATTTTCATCGCATAACTTTGCATAAATTTCAGTCACACCCATCACAAAAAGAGCCACCACAAAATCGCGCCACACGAGTCGATTTATTCAGTTCCAATCAGAAAAATGACATGGGCAGGCCATGCCGTTCCTAGAGATCAAAAACATTTGCTATCACCAACCCTATCACCGGCAACAGAAGGAGCGTCTTCGCCATGCTCACCATCTCATTTTATGCATCGTGATGCTAGTATAACTTCTAGCCCATCTTCATCAGAATGCCATAAAAGCGGAAGGAGAAGATCCATGATTTAATATGTTTTGTTATGTGTCATATAGACATGAATACACAGTTTTTTGTGTATTTTATTCGAATAAATAATTATAATCTTCACTATGGTTGTAGAAGGGAGAGTAACCCCCATTTTACCCCCTTCTCTCTACCTAGATACTTACATGGGCAGCACTCCAGGTGGAATTTTCAAAAAAACCCACAGCCCTCATCTGGTTCCCCTCCCAATGGGGTCGAAAAGTTGACGACCAAAAAAAAGATTGACAAATTTAAAAAATATTCTTTTTTCCAAAAATAAATATGCTGCTCCAAGCAGCCTACTTTTCGACTATTAATCTTCAATTTGTCGGCCTTCTGACCCACATTCTATGTCCCCCCTCTCACACCCCCTTAACCCCGACCCACAACCCATCCCCCAGGTGAGAAACCTAGGGTCACCTGGAGTCTGCCCATGTCATACTTGAATAGGGAGTCGTAATTACGACCCCCCCCCCTGCGCCGCGAGGGCCCCGAAAAATGGGGGGGGGGCGCCGAAATGGGCCTAGTCCCGTTGGGCTCGGATCATCCGGAACGGGCTTGGACCCAGATGATCCGGGCCCAACTTCGACCTCTGTGCCGAACATTTGTATTATTTCATTTTTAAAAACCCTCATTTTTCTTTAGACTAGTTGAGGAGGTGATCAAAAAATACTTTCTTAATATTCATACAGGATCAAATTACCTTGATACAGCAATAACAGCTTGCCTACACACCTTGAAAAATCAAGTTTCAAAAATGTTGGCGCTTCGAAGTTTTTTTTGAAAAAATGTTCGTATTGCCACATGATGGATTTTTTCTTTGCAATTGAATAGTGCGTCATCTGTCAAAGTTTTTTCATTGTTTTTGAGTTGAATGAACTTTGAGTAAAAAATTTTTGATCTTGTTTTTGAATTTTTTAAAGATCAAAAAATGACAAAAAAATTGTAATTTTTTGTTGATATCATAAAAATTCTAGAGTTGGCCGACCGAATGGACACAAACGTCGATTTTAATCAGGGGGCGAAAAGTTGGTACCACCCCACCACCCAGGATGGTCAGGGGCGAAGGGGTGGTACCACCCCACCACCCACGATCACCCACTGGGTGGTACCATCCATCTAATTTTTTTTGACTATATTGCAACTAGTTTTTTTCAAAAAATTCAAATTTTCGGATTCTGAATCCAGATGCTGAATCCGGATTCTAAGTTCGGATTCTAATTCGAATTCTGAATCCGGATTCTGGATCCAGAATCCGAATTCAAAATCTGAATTAAGAACCCGGAATTTTTGAAAAAAACTAAGTGCAATATAGTCAAAAAAAATTAGATGGGTGGTATGAGTGGAACCACCCCACCACTCCGGATGGTACCACCCACCACCACCCCACTACCTCGGGTGGTACCACCCCTTCGCCCCCTACCACCTGGGGTGGTGGGGTGGTACCAACTTTTCACCCCCTGATTTTAATTAAGGAAAGTCCATTTTGAAAAATCATTGCGATGCGGTGTTCGAACCAGGGGGCGAAAAAATGGGTGATAGCACCCAAAAATCACCCACCCATCACCATCTGGGTGAATCACCCACTAGGTAATGATGGGTGATAGTGGGTGATGGGTGATTTGGATGATGCCAAAAAAACCAAGTACTAGTGCTTTTTTTAAAATTAAAAATCGAAAAATTTTCCAACTTTATGCCCACATAGCTCAAAAAATTTTCAATCAATCAAGCGATTATTATATTCATTTTTTCCTAACTTTTGAGCTAGGTCTCGAAAAAATCAGCGCATTTTTCCGTTGAAAAAGTCGAAAAACGCTACTTTGATTTGCTTCCCTATTGAGCCCATAGAGAATAGGAGGGTACCCCCTGTCATACATTATCAATGGAGAGGGGACTGTCCCCCCCCCCCTCATGTAGCTAGCATAGAGCCAAAATTAAGATTCATATAGCCTCGAAGTTCCAAGTCTCAAAGCTATATAGCCGAGATATAGCCCAAAACATAAACAAATTAGATGTCCGCCTTTTTTTTGGTCGACAACATATAGCCCCGAGGTAGCTTGTCCCCCTCCCTCCTTGTTCATGTATGCCCCCTGTAAAAAATTATCTCTAGAAGGTGGACCCACCCCCTCATTTTTCTTCTTTCACCACCCTTAACACGTGGTATAAGCCCTGCACTTTTTGGAGATCACCATAAAAAATCGTCTGTACACACGAACACAAGTGCTTTAAGCGCTTATATTGTGTGTACAGGCGATTTATATAAAGATCCCTAAAAATGATATTGGTGTGCATTTTGCAAAAACATCTACCCGTTCGTTTCGTATGATAGACGACATTCAGCGTCTCTTTCCTTTTTTGTGCAGACAGCTCTCACTTTTTCGGGAAGCGCACATTTTCTTCTATTTCTTCTAGAACGACCAGCCGTCAGCTCAACTGATTATGTCACATATACTCGGTGATTTATTCCTTAATGGTAAAAAATATATTGTGGGTGTCATATGGAATAGCAAACGAAAAAGAAGGGAAATAGAAAGGTTTGCGCGCAAACTTGACCAATAAAGAAAGGCGCCTTGTTTTTTTGGCGTCAAAAATGAGCAGGTGGATTCGATTTCAATCCACAAGAGAATGGAAACATTCGGAGACATTTGGAGTTTTTTGTTTTGAATTTTAAAATTTGAACGTGTTGTATATAGTGTTGCGCGGAAAATTTTTTTTTAAACTAATGATAGACAAAAATCTTCATGTAGTCAAACCACGCAATAGTGACCCCCGACCCGAATTCGAGATACTTTAACGAAAGATTGTTGAACCGAAATGTTTTATCTGTTAATTGTTGAAACGCGTTGAAAAAATATCGTTTTATTAACGCTTTTTTTGATTTCCTTATTTTGCTCTTTTTGAGTTGAAATTTTAGCGCTGAAATTAAGTTGTAGCGTCGAAACTGAAGAAAACGAAAAGATGGAATCAAAACGCAAAAGTGGAAGCCTTGATCTCGAAGAAAAGCTCAGGATCGTTGAAGAAGCGAAAAAAATCGAAGCAATCATTGGTTGGCGCACGAATTTAAGTTACCAAAATCTAAGATCATACGAGTATTGAAAGAGCGAGACAAAACAATCCAAGCTATTGAAGAAGGAAGAAATGCAAAGCACAGAAGTTTGAATCCGCCGAAATTGAATGCATTGGAAGAAAAGCTGCTAAGTTGGATGGGAAAAGTGAGAAGCGAGAACAAACCGGTCATGAAACGCTGAGAAACAGCGTAGAAATTTTTGTCCAGATTTGGGTGGGGGAATTTTTTGGAAAAATTATTTTTGGAAATATCAATTTTTGGAAAAAAGCGAAAGTTTTGGGAGATTTCCAATTTTCCCGGATAAAAAATTTTGTAGGAGGAACTTGGAACCCCCAGATTTGGGGGGAGTAGAGTGGCGAAACTGAAATCCCATGTTTTAAAACCGAAAGAAAAAAAGCTGACCGAAACCGAAGGTTAAAAAACCGATTTTTTCGGTTCTTTAAAAGCCTAATTTTTTTGATTCAATAAAAATTTATTTATCGAAACGAATAATTGTGCATTACGAAATTTAAAAATGAGAGTACTATAACTTTCGCCACGAATCTCGCCTTCGCCATATACTTTCTTCACATAACTTTCGCCACGATAACTTTCGCCACGTAACTTTCGTGTCAATAAACATTTAATTTCAGACTAATTGAGTTACCTGATTTGCAATAAATATGTATATTGACACGAACGTGGCGAAAGTTATATTTTTTTGGCAACGTGGCGAAAGTTGTCGTGGCGAACATGAAACGTGGCGAAAGTTATAGTGCCAAAATTAGCCTTACTTTCTTTTTTTCATCTATTAAAGAAACTGAATAAGCAGATTGGTGAATTAATTTTAAAAAATTCCGCTTATTGTTTTATTTTGAACCTTCTTTTTGATTTTTTGTTGAAGACATTTTATAGTTTTTTCAATTGAACTTTTGTAAATGTAACAAAATTTTTGATTATTTGTAGGAAAATGAGCTCCGCTAATTTATTTCCAAATACCCAAACCAATCATTGTGTTCGAGAAAGAACTTTTTGTGAAAATTAAGAATGGCGATAAGATTGAAAATCAGTGTTTTTTGCAAGAAAACAATTGGCGGATCAACGAGCGTTTATGAATCATTTAATTTTAAAAAATGCGAAAGAACAAAAGGTTTGTCACACTTTTAAAGACTTTCTAATACTTTTGCATTTAGGTGATCGATAATTGGGAAGAACTTCAACGGGTGAAAGAGAAGCGAGAAGCAGATTCAACACCTAGAATTAGTGATATTTTTAAATCGAGTAAAAATGAAGATGGTGAGATGCTTGAACGATTCCTGTAGATGGTTGTTGCGCATTAAACATTGGTGAAAGTCCTTTTGTGAAAGATGTGTTTTCAACTATAGCCTATTGTTAGTCGATTTTTACCGAGAAACGGAGCCTAAAATCTCACTTTTGGCAGAATTAGCTCGCAAGTATTTTTGTATGCCATGCAGCTTCGTCGATTGTGAACGTCTCTTTTCTCTAGCAGGCTTGATCTTGGCCAATAATCGTCGATCCCGTCTTTCGGATGGAATTATTGAAATTCTTATGATGATTAAAGACTACCTTTTGTTGAAGAAAAAGTTCTCTTATGATAAAGAAGAACTTGCGGATGAATGTGAAGAATTTGATATCTTTGTTAAATTATTACAACCCCGAAGGGTTGAAAAACCGATAAAAAATCGAAACCGAAGGGCAAGGAAAAGACCGAAACCGAACGATTTTTATCAGTTTTCCCTACTCTAGGGAGAGGTTCCCCATAATTACGACGCTGCTGAAAACGTCTATATTAGGGTCTTATAATGATCCCTAAAAGGGGGTAAATGCCCCTTTTTGAACCTCTGCTCTCTAGTGTTTTAAAAAATTGCCCCTTTTTGAAGAAGTTTGCCCCCTTTTTGGAGATTTGTTGCCCCCTTTTCTAAAAATGAGTATATCTCTAGTCATACATCTCTAGTCTATATACTCTTGCCTACTACTGAAATTTTTTATATCGAAAACGGATTTCTTGAGTTCTATACCGTAAAAATTCTAATAGAGCCCCACCCTAGAGGGAAAAACATAAGGTATGCTACCTTATGTTTTTCCTTATTTTTTTCTATTTTTTGGGTTTTTAGTGGATTGAAAAATAGAGCCCCATGGGGTTCTATTAGAATTTTTACGGTACATTAAGTTTTATAAAACACACGATTTTCTGATCAATTCTGAAGTTTTGATGATAAAAAATTATCCAGTTTTTGAAAAAAATCAAAATTATTAAACCCATTGCATGCTACAAGGAAGAAATCAATTCATCGCATGTCAAATTTTAAAGCAACAATCTTTTCATAAGGACCACATGCGCTGAAAAACTGGTTGAAAAATTGAAAAACCGGCAAAGACCCAGTTTGAGTAATTTCACAAATTCCACCAATATATAAGAACAAGGCCGAATGCAAATAATTGTGACCTTGACTGAGGAGAAAAGACGAATAGTTAGAGAAATTGGGCGATAAAAAATTTCCGATTGCGAAGTTTTCCTTGTTTGAAAAATTTGTCTCAAATTGCATGATTCATGTTGAAGCGAAGAAGTGGCTGTATTTTTGGCGTCGATTGTTTGGTCTATTTTTTACTCGTCTTGTGTTAAAAATAGTTATTTTTAAAGAAAGACAAATATTTGAAATGGGGTTAAGTGAGTATGTGTAGTCTAAGCACAGTGGCGTAATTACGGAGAGAGTTTTGGGAGGCTACCCCCCCCCCCCATTCATCCCGAAGGACCGAAAAAACCAAATGGTCCTTCTTATGTTTTTGCCCAAATTTTCTGAGAATTTTCAGCTTAAAAATAAGCATTTTTTCAAAAAGATTTCTACCAAAAAAAGGTCAAGTGCTCTCCCTCCCATCCGGCGGCTGAAATTAAGCCACAGCCTAGATCTAGGCCTAAGTTAAGCCACTGCCTAGACTAAGGCTTATACCTATGCTTAAGCCTAAGCCTAGGCTTAGGCTTAGGCTTAGGCTTAGGCCTAGACTTAGACCTAGGCCTAAGTCTAAGCTTAAGCCTAGGCTTAAGCCTATGCTTAAACCTAGGCTTAGGCATAAGCCTAGACTTAGGTCTATACTTAGGCCTAGGCTTAGGCCTAGACTTAGACCTAGGCCTAAGCCTAGGCTTAAGCCTAAACTTAGGTCTAGACTTAGGCCTAGGCCTTAGTCTAGGCTTATGCCTATGCTTAAATCTAAACCTAGGCTTAGGTTTAAGCTTATGCTTAAGCTTAGGCTTAAGCCTAGGCTTAGGCTTAAGTCTAGGCTTAGGCTTAAGTCTAAACTTAGGCCTAGGTCTTAGTCTAGGCTTATGCCTATGCTTAAATCTAAACCTAGGCTTAGGTTTAAGCTTAGGCTTAAGCCTAGGCTTAGGCTTAAGTCTAGACTTAGGCCTAGGCTTAGGCATAGACTTATACTTACAAGTTAGGTCTAAGCCTAAGCCTTAGGCTTAGGCCTAAGCCTATGCTTAAGCTTAAGCCTAGACTTAAGCCTAGGCTTAGGCCTAAACTTAGGCCTTAGATTAGGCTTAAGCCTAGGCCTAAGCCTAAGTCTCTCTCTCTAATCATCTATCAAATCTTATTTTGACCAAAGTTTCAAAAAATGCAAAATCCTGACTTTTTTTTCAAAAACTCTCATTTTGATTTCCATGAATCTATGTTTCGATATTAGCCCAAGTCCTTCCTGTCTCCTTCCACTTATCAATCTTATGTCATATATTCTCTGGACAAAAAGCCGACCCGCTCTCCACTTGAATTCGTTCATCATTAGTTGGGCTTAGAACTGTTCCGCCAAGAACAGAAGAAATAAAACTTATGTATGAACATCATCTTCGAAAATCCTCTTGTTCTCCTAATATCCGACTTCTTCATTCGTGACAGCTTTTTCATTCGTTAAAAGCCGACTTTATGAAGTCATTCCGACCTCCTGTGTTGAGTTGTTTGAAAATGTCTCAAAAATTTTTGAACAGATTCATCATCGATTGTGTGTGACAGTTGAACGTAGGACACTTGTCATGTATAATTTCGTATATATTTGTCATGTAATATAATTTCTTATATAACCCGTTTCATCTCGAGTTTTTAAGAGACGATATCTCGAAAGTTCGAACTACCTGCGGCACTAGAAATTCTGTGTATGGGAATTGAAAGATGGGCCCGAGAGAAGCATTTTTGCAAGTTTTTAGTGGTCGCAACTCAAAAATTATTTGGTTTTGCCATAATGAAGTTTTGAGAAAAATGGGTCTCGGGTATGGGATGATGTTTGAAGTAAAATTTTTTCTATAAATCCGTTTGCTATGATCAAGGTGGCATTATAGAGCTTAGATCCTGTGCTTCATTTTTTGAGCTATAGTCTGTTTCAGCAAACAGCCAAAACCGAAACCGATCGGTCAAAACCGAAAGAAAGGCTATAGTCTGAGATATTATAGAAACTTCCCGACCCCAGTTTAGAGCGATCCCGTCCGATCTGGCAAGTTAAACAACGTTGGGCTTATCGGGTTTGATTCCCGGACCTTAACATATACTTGCCAAGTGCTTCAATAACTTGGGATTCCATGTTTGCTTATAATTAACACGAAAACCCTGAAAATCAGGTTCAACTAATCGTATAAGAATGTTTGTGAACTTTGTCCGCCATAAAATCTTAATAGTTTCTCGACACATGTCACATCTTGTTTTTTATCACCATGTTCGTACAACCTATTTGCAATTTTCGTGTCGTCGGAAAAGATTATTTGAACATGTATGCTTGAAAAATGAGCTCGATCGTCAAGTCGCTAACACAGATCTCTTTAGGTCTCCCTCAAGTCCTTGCTCATCTTTTTTCCGGCCACTTGGAAAAGCGTTCTTCCTGTCCTCCTATCCAATAAACTTACTCCCTCAACTTTGGGATGGGAGAAAAAGAAGAATGGGATGCTTCCGCCGCATCTTGACTAGCCGTACACATACACTCTAGCGTATATGTATGTACAATGAGCTTATTTCGTTCATCTTGGTTAAGACGCTCTTTTTGTGACTTGCCGAACACGTTGCAATCTATTAAGAAGTGTTTAAACCAATTTTCGTTCTTTTGTCGAGTATGTTGTTCTTTTCGGAGGTGGAGGAAATCTCGAAAGGGCAAATTTTTGGTAGTTTATTAAAGTGTTGTATTAAAAAAGATTTGTTTTTTTAATGAGCATTTGTTTATAACCCTTTGGCGAGTTTTAAAAAAGTGTTAACTACATAGCGTAGTGGATAGGAAAGGCGACCGTCCGATCTGGCAAGTTAAGCAACAGTAAGACAGCCAAAGTTCGATCCCCCTAGGGTCAGACTTTTAAATTTCAGGAAAATTTTTATATACCACTAATTTTGACCCCGAAAGAACTCCTTATTAAGGTTCCATTTTAAGGTACCAAAATTTTTGAATCCCTATTTTTTAGCTAATAGGATTTTTGGTCATGGATTTTTGGATCTTGAACATTGATTCTCTTTTTTCAAGCACCAAACACTTGAGTATCCTGTTTACAGGGTGCACCATAATTCCGGTTGCTATTTCATTCACTATAAATTGAATTTCGAAATAAAAACTTTGAAAGTTGGTTGAAGCCTAAATCTAAACCTAAGCCTGAGCATAAGCCTAAGCATAAGTTTAAGCCTAAGTCTAAGTTTAAGTCCAAGCCTAGGTATAAGCCTAAGCCCAAGCATAAGCCCAAGCCTAAACCTAAACCTAAGTCTAAGCCTAAATCTAAGTCTAAGCATAAACCTAAGCTTAAGCTGAAGCCTAAACATAAGCCTAAACCTAAGCCTAAACCTAAGCCTAAGCCTATACCTAAGCCTAAGCCCAAGTCTAAGCATAAGCCTAAGCCCAAGCCTAAGTATAAGTCTAACAAGGGAACGTTCCCAAGTGCTACCAAGCTTTTTTCATAAAATTGTTGCTATTTTTTAGAGGGTCGAAAATGATGTAGAATCGCATAAAAATTTTCACTCCGTTCTTTTCTGGTATCGAGGAATTCAGAATTCAAAGTTTGTGCATTGGCACATAAGGAATTTAAATCTTATTTCAAATTAAGCCCATGTAGTCTAGTGGATAGAGCAGTAGTCTTATAGACTGTATGCATAAGGTTCAATACCCCTCGTATGCAGAAGGATTTTAAAAACTTATAAAGGATTTTAAAAAACTTTTAAAATCCTTCTGCATACGAAGGGTATTGAACCATATGCATACAGTCTATAAGACTACTGCTCTATCCACTAGACTACATGGTCTTAATTTGAAATAAGATTTAAATTCCTTATGAGCCAATGCACAAACTTTGAATTCTGAATTCCTCGATACCAGATAAGTATGGAGTAAAATTTTTTATGCGATTCTACATCATTTTCGACCCTCTAAAAAATAACAACAATTTTATTAAAAAAGCTTAGTAGCACTTGGGAACGTTTCCTTGTAAGCATAAACCTAAGCCTAAGCCTAAACATAAGTCTAAGCCTAAACCTATGCCTAACCCTAAGCCCAAGTCTAAGCCTAAGCCCAAGCCTAAGTCTAAGCCTAAACCTATGCCTAACCCTAAGCCCAAGTCTAAGCCTAAGCCCAAGCCTAAGTATAAGCCTAAACCTAAGTCCAAGCCTAAGCCCAAACCCTTTTAACGCCCAACGTTTTTCAAAAGCACAATTTCCAATTTAACTTTTGATGAGCTCGAAATTCTTTTTTTAATTTTCAAAAAACTCTCGAAACAACAAATTTGTCATGTTGCTTTCTTCTCCTTTTTTGTTTTTTTTCTGCCCCTACTAAAAGTTTGACTCCGACTAATAAATTACCCCATTAGTAAGCCATTGAAATGAAACCAGCTTCTCTTCGAAAAACAATAATTAGCGAAAGAAGCTGAATGCAAAATTTTCGCATGTGTTGTGTAAAATGCAAGCCACGTAAAACGAATTAGAGCCGGACAACTCGCACCTACTTAATCAGCTGATAACAGCTTTCGAGCTATCCGAAGGGTATCAATCACGACCTCGAAACGAATGCAACTTGATTTGTCCGGACACTTTTCGTGGTTGAGGCCTCGAGGTGGGAGGCAGGTTTTTTGAAGATGGATGTGGAAAACAAATCGCATGTTCATTAATGATCGGTCGGAATTGAAATTTTTGAATTTTGACCCATTTTTGATGGATGAAAATTTTATTTGGACTAAATTTTTGATATTACTTGGGATTGATGTATCCCAGGAAATTTTTTGTAACAGGCAAAAGAAGTCAGAAAAATTCCTATGTCATTTTTAGGCCAATCAAAAATTTCATCAAAACATTTTTTCAAGTTTTTGAAAAATCTTTTTTGAAAAAAGTCATCAATTTTCGTTTTGGAATTTTCGATCATCTCCAAGAATATTTTTCATTGTGAATGATTCATTTTCCATGTCCACCCCATCATTTCCGAAGAAGATTAACCGATTAACAGAGGCAATTAGGTGTTATGCTGGAGTAAAAGTTGTTTCGTGCATAGGTTTTCTATTTTTGTCATATTTTAGTGGATATTTTGAATTTACTTATATCACTAAAACCCAAACATTGTTTCATGGAAACAGTGTCATACCGAAGGGGAGAGGGGGTACAGGGTGTACATGTACCCCCTCCAAAGGCCAAAAAGTTTAAAAAATCATAAGACATGGGACATCTGAGTCAGTGCTGCCAATGCATTTTCTTCTTAGTCATTATAGCAGTCATCGGGTATCCTTCTTTTCCAGCTTCTTTGATAATCTTTAATCTAACCTTCTTGCGATCCACATCCTCAATTTCCAATTCAACTCCTCAAATTCTGCTTCCATGTTCTTGCACTCCCAGTTTTGTGGGCCACCTTGCAAACATAGGACATCTGAGTCAGTGCCGCTAGTGCTTTGTTGGCGCTGTGGTCGAAGTCTTCCGGCTTTTCAAAGACCAATACGGCGAGACCATATTGCTCATCCGAGATGTGGTTGTCAATTTCCAACAAGGCCTCTGTGTTATTATTACAAGGCATGAACGTTGGGTTTGCCAGACTCTTTCGGTAGAAGTACTTGTCGTTACCGATCAGGATGCTATTGTAGACTGCTCTTTTTGGAGATGGCAATTTTGGCGAATCGAGCATGAGAATGTCGTCCTCCCTTATGCTTTTGACCAAAAGGTTTAAAAATTTTTTTCTGGATCTTGTACCCCGAGTCAGGAAAATATTTCCAAGGTTCGAGAATGCGCGCAATCGATTCCTCGCATCAAAAAACCCCTATAGGGTTATTTTGGTGAAAATTAAAAAACTTTAAATGTTTTGAAAAAATCGCAAAATTCTCATTTTTTTGAATCATCTTGTACATACCTGCTAAACCAGTTATTTTAAAAGCTAAAGGTGAAAGCTTGTTTACAAATAGTTTCATTCAATATTTTGACTCGAGTGTTTGAATCGTCCTTTTTTCAAGTTGTTTGGGGTTACGCGCGCTATTCGACCCACTGAAAAACGTTCATAAAACCAAGGACATAAAAGAGAAAGAAAGAAAGATGCCAAAATAAAGAAAGCTATCGCCGAATTAGTCCCAAAGGGAAGGAGGTGGTGGTCTAATCTGATTTTATGGGGTTTTATCAGAAAATTTGATTTTTTGAAGGAAGTTAGCATGAGTGAGGAAATTTTTAGAAATCGTCAAAGTTATTTTGGGATTTTGATTTTTTGAAAATCTTGGAATAACAAGCATGTCATTGGCTTAGGCTCAGTCCTAGACTTAAGCATAGGCTTATGCATTAGGCTTAGGCTTAGGGCCGCCACTAATTCGTTCGGAAATTTTTGATTTCACTAATTTATCACTAATAAGATCACTAATTCCGTTCGGACGCGTTCGGACACATCACTAATAGGCGTTCGGACGCGTTCAGAAGCGTTCGGAAGCGTTCAGAAACGTTCTGACCCGTTCGGAAACGTTCAGACGCGTTCGGAAATGTTCGGACGAGCGCCCGAACGCATCCGAACGTTTCCGAATGCATCCGAACGTTTCTGAACACTTCCGAACGTTTCAGAACGCGTCCGAACGCTTATTATTGATGTTTCCGAACGCATCCGAACGCAATTAGTGAAGTTATTAGTGAACTAAAGTCCGTTCGGGAGCCGTCCGAACGTATTAGTGGCGGCCCTAAGGGCTTAGCCCAGGCTTAGGCTTAGGCCTTAGGCTTAACCTATGCTTAGACCTTAGAATATACCACCTCTATGTTCGGCCTTGGGCGTGCTAAAAAAACATGATTCTGAATTTTTAGCAGAACATTTTTGGAATGGCTAAAAATTAGGGCAAGCAGGCTTTTTTTATACGCTCTTCTATTTTTTATTGCATAGATTTTGTGACAGATAAAGATTGCGTATAAGCTCATTAAGATGTTTACATTAAGATAATATCAATTCATCATTGAGTATATGACCCTGATTCAGGCAAACAGTTTTTGGTGTATTTTTAATGAAATTTGAACAATCCTACTCTATTTGTATTTTTTTTATTGAAAACAAGCTTTTTTTGAAAGCAACAAACTTGCCAGTTCCTATAATTTGATTTTCGAAAAATCCACTTCCGGCTACCTGTTTTCCAAACCTACAACCCCGTAAATAATAGGGCTTGTACCACAAATCACTCTATTTATTTATCCATTCATATTTAATTTTATGGATTATACATTGCTATGTATAGCCATTATGCTCGAACGGAATTAGGCCATTTTCATTTTTCATTCATTCTTCGAATTTGGTGTGCTTCCCACCATATTTGAGGTGGAATGTGAAAGTGTCACATCTGTATACCACTCGAACATATGTGAAATGTGTTTTGTAGATGCGAGCAAATCTATTTATCTGTCCCTCTTTCGCACTTTTATGACTAGACTGGTGTGTGTGAGTTCTAGTTCTAGTGTGATTCATTTGAATCTCTCGTGGCAATTTTGTCAGAAAATTTGTGGACCACGTTTTTTCGGTGTTATTTTTACAAATTTTTATCATAAACTATGTATTTTTCATCAACAATGACCAAATGTTCTTCTTTTTCTAAGAAAAAAGGAGCAAAAATTTCAAATTTTTCAACAAAAATCGTAATTTTTTTTAATAGGATTTTTTATTTTTCGCTTGTGGCACTGATTTTTTGTGTGCTAACAACCTGGGACAAAAAATTTTGAGGCGCAGCGAGCGAATTTTTTACAATCAATGGTCCCTCCCCATTATGTTTTTCACCAAAAATGTCCAAAATTTACCATTTTTCAACAGAAATGCCCAAAATTTCCACGATTTTGAACAAAATGGGTATTTTTTGCATAAAATGGATATAACTTTTTTTCTTGATACTCAGAAATCGACTGCGATATGTCATTTATACCCGAAATTTTATGGAAAACAACTGTCTAGAACATCACTTCTCCCAGAAAAATCATTTGGGAAATCAAAAGTTTGATTTTTGGCCAAAAAATCGTGAAAATCGCATAAAATGGTCTTAAATTTTTTTACTGCTGAAAATCGAACATGAGTAGGTCTTTTCTACCTGAAATTTTATGGAGAACAACTTTCCAGCACATAACTTTCCCCAGAAAAATTTTTTAAGGGACCGAAAATTCGATTTTTGGCCAAATTTCATGAAAATTTGCATTAAATGTTTATGAATTTTTTCTTTACATTCAAAAATCTACCATGAGTGGGTCTTTTCTACACAAATTTTATTTTAAAGGAGGGGTAGCAATCATGGCAGGATCTCGAAAAAAAATTTTTTTTGAAAATTTTTGTAAAAATACATTCCTAGGGGTAATTTTATGCGAGAAAACGATTCCGCGCATTCCCGAACCATGAAAACGCTTCCTTGACGCTGATTCAGGGAAGAAATCAGTGTATTGAACAGAAAATAAATTTATTTACGTAAATACGTATCCTTTCCCTGAATCAGGGTCAAGGAAGCGTTTTCAAGGTTCGGGGATGCGTGCAATCGATTCCCCGCCTAGGAAAACCTAAGAATCGACGGTTTTCTCATAAAAATCCGAAAATGTTTGATTTTCGCTTCAATACACCTACCCCATTCCCTGAATCAGGATCAAGAAAGCGTTTTCATGCTTCGGGAATGCGCGGAATCGATTTCTCGCATAAAATTACCCCTAGGAACGTATTTTTACAAAAATTTTCAAAAAAATTTTTTTTCGAGATCCTACTATGATTGTTACTCCTCCTTTAAAAATCTGGCTCGGATACGGACTATATTATTGCTTTAAATATTTTCATAATTAATCCGCATGCTTATGTCAATCACTTCCACCTTAAAATACCAAATTTTTACCCTCGAGGAATCCTTGAAGACATTTCCCTTATTTCGTCACATTTTTCGAATTTTTTTTCAACAAACAACATTTTCACAACTTTCTCCACTTTTATAATCATCTCAAATATTTGTGTTATGCAACCTATATCAAATTTTTCTTCTTCTCACTCAGTTCCTTCTTTTATTATTTGGCTCGAAAAGATCGATGCGTCGTGACACTAACAAGCATTTTAAATTGTTTTGTTGCGCGAAGCGGAACGTTGTTCCAATCTACAATCACACCAGTCTTTTTGGAGAGGTAGATTTTTTTGGAGGGTAACAAATAGTTTATTAGGGCAATCTGTTGTGGTCATGTCTTCGAATGTTTCGATTCGAGGAACTGGAACTTTTTTATTGAAATTTCGAATTTTTGATCCCCCTCCCCTTGGGGTTTTCTTGTTTTGTTTTTATTTTATTTGTAAAATACTTATTTTACGATAAAGCGATCTCTGCCGCTGTTGTAAGGACGTGAAAATGCTTCCTTGACCCTGATTCAAGGAATGGAATTGGTGTATTGACGCGAAAATCGATTCTCGCATCAATACACCAACTCTATTCCCTGAATCAGGGTCAAGGAAGCATTTTCGATTCCCCACATAAAATTACCCCTATATGGGTCATTTTTTAGTAAAGAAATTTTCCGGTCCTAAAAAAATTTTCATGACCCCCTATCGGGGGTAGTGGTGAAAACATGTAACAAAAAAACATGTTTTTTTGTTTTTGAAAACATGTTACATGTTTTCACCACTACCCCGATAGGGAGTCATAAAATTTTTTTGGAACTCGGAACTTGCGCCAATCGATTTCTCGTGCCCGAAAACCTCCGTGTACCAAAAATCAGCCAATTTTGAGAAAAATTTTCGAGATCCGGCCTCAATCTATACCCCTCTCGCTCCTCTTTTAACAAAAAAAAATCCTNAACCTCCGAGTACCAAAAATCAGCCAATTTTGAGAAAAATTTTCGAGATCCGGCCTCAATCTATACCCCTCTCGCTCCTCTTTTAACAAAAAAATCCTAGTTGGGGAAGCGAAGCCTAAGCCTAAACCTTTGAACTTTCAACATTTTCCACAAAAGTAATTCCAAAATTTGTTTTAATTTTTGTGTTGTTGAACTTGATCTTGAGCTTTTCTCTTATACAACTTTTGTAATCCGACTTTGATCTTGTAAACTTCAAACTTTGCTACAAAATCCAATTTTTTTCTTATGTCATATTTACTTAATGAGCCTCAACAAATTATTTAAATAAATATCGGAAATTTTCTTTCAAAAAACCTTGTGTAACATTTGAGCTTTTTACTTGTTACCTCTTCATATTGTCTTTGAGTAGGCCGCTTGAATTTTCCTCAAAAATAAAAAATCCTGAGTGAAATTGTTTGCAAAAATCGTGTTAAGTTTTGCCAATATGACGTACTTTTTGATTGATCCTTTCATTTTTTTTAGGTCACGATTTTGGCTGTCAAAAATCTGAATGTGAAAAATATTTTAAAAATTTAATTTTTCTTTATTTTTTTCTATATTTTTCTATTACATGGTGCAACCAGGGGATATAGAAATTTGAACGTGACAAGTTATTGAAACGAAAATCTGACAAGAATATAATCTCCTAACTGCACTATGGGAAATAAGCATTCAAATGACCCGAATAAAAGGATTATTCCGATTCATGATAATAGTGGCAAAAAGTTGAATTTCTTCTGTAATTGGTTTACGAAATCGAGGCTAGACCCAGTGAATTTGGCGCAAACATGTCCTCCACCGGTAAGAAATTTTAAAAATTTTTTTATTTTTTAAAATTGAACTCATCAAAAATGGATTCAAAATTTTATAAATTAAAATCAATGGAAATTACAGGGTTTAGGACTGGGCTTATGACTAGGCTTAAGTTTAGACTTAGGCTTAGAACTAGGCTTAGACTTAAGCTTAGGCTTAGACTTAGGCTTAGGACTAGGCTTAGACTTAGTACTAGGCTTAAGCTTAGTACTAGGCTTAGGCTTAAGCTTAGACTTAGAACTAGGCTTAGACTTAGGACTAGGCTTAGGACTAGGCTTAAGCTTAGGACTAGGCTTAGGATTAAGCTTAAGCTTAGTACTAGGCTTAGGCTTAAGCTTAGGCTTAGACTTAGGACTAGGCTTAAGCTTAGGCTTAGGACTAGGCTTAGACTTAGGACTAGGCTTAAGCCTAGGACTAATTTNGCTTAGGCTTAGACTTAGGACTAGGCTTAAGCTTAGGCTTAGGACTAGGCTTAGACTTAGGACTAGGCTTAAGCCTAGGACTAATTTAGTACTAGACTTAAGACTAGGCTCAAGCCTAGGTTTAGTACTAGGTTTAAACTTAAGCTTAGGTCTAGACTTAGGCAGGCTTAGAACTAGTCTTTGGACTAGACTTATGCTTTAATGTTTCATCCAATTTACTTTTCTATTATACCAAAGTTTTTGTCTTTTCAACAAATTCTAATATTTTACTAGAAGTCAAGATTTTCTTATTTTCTTCTTAAACTCACAAAATTGCGAAAATTCCCATTTTTCATCCAACGTCAACATTTTGCACCATTCTTCCTTTCGGCTATAAAAAATTGCCAAAATTTTCGCAGCAACGTGGCAAAATCCACAGCCAACAGTGACAGGTGAAATTAATGGCCGTTCTCAAAAGATTTTTGCCGAAAGGGTTCTCTCGATCCGAATGGGCTTTCTAATCGCTGATTTTTAACTAAAACAACACGATTTTTCACAACCGATAAAACAAACAAATGGGTACTGACCCGAATAAATCACATTACGGAGACTTTTTTGTTGAAAAAGTTGTTAAACAACAAAACTTTGTTTAATGATGGCCTGTTATCGGGGGTTGGACAGATGGACAAGCCTTTTGAATTTTTATAGATTCTTTAAAAAATTTTTAGCAGTAAAAATGTAAAATGACCCATTCGACAATATTTTATAGCTTGTTTCACCGAAAGAGAGAAAAAAGTCCGGGGAGCATAGCATAATGGCTAAAGCTCTCGCTTTGCACTCCGATGGCGAGGGTTCGACCCCGGAGGTCGAAATCAGAAATACCATAATTCAAGATTTCAAAATTTTTTTTCTTCTTCATATTTTCACCTTATTTTTCAGGGACGCCACTAATGCCTACTCAAATTTTCAAAAAATTTTCTACTTTTCATATCTATCATTCAATTATTTCTTTTAATATTTCATCTTCTTCTTTTTGCTTTTCGAAATTGTCAGCCATTAGTCAGTTGCTATTGGCAAACCGGGAAATGATTAGCTGTTGTTGGGTTCTATGTAGTAATACCCACAGACTGAATTATTACAATCCATTTACTTCCGCCAGGTTGAGGAAAGTTGAAAACAAAAATTTTATGTATGGAGGTGAAATGAATCATAATTTTGAAGAAGAAATTTTGAAAAAATTTAACAAAATTCATACAAACTGGCATTGAATTATGTGTTAAATGTCTAAGTTTAGTCTTATCATAAGCATAGCCTAAGCCTAGCCTTAACCAAAGCCTTAGCCTGGCCTAAGCTTAGCCTGGCCTAAGCTTAACCTAGTCTTAGCCTAAGCATAGCCTAAGTCTAGCTTAGACTAAGCCTAACCTTGACCTAGACTAAGCCTTAAACCATACCAAACCTAGCCCAAGCCTAAGCCTAGCCTTAGCCCAAGTCTACCCTTAGCCCAAGCCTAGCCTTGACCTAGATTAAGCCTTAAACCAAACCAAACCTAGCCTAAGCCTAAGCCTAGCCTTAGCCCAAGTCTACCCTTAGCCCAAGCCTAGCCTTAGCCTAGCTTAAGCCTAGCCTTGACCTAGACTAAGCCTTAAACCAAACCTAGCCTTAGCTCAAGCCTAGCCTTAGCCTAAGCCTTTCAATTCCAATCAAATTTCATAAATTTTATTTCATTTTTATTTTTTGATGAGTTCAACATTTCAACAAAACAAATTTGTTAAAATAATTTTTTAGGTCGGTGGAGAAATGCCAGTGGGCGAAGCGACAATTTTGCGAGACCGACCGGCACTACGGTTGGACTCACGATTGGTATGTAAATACGAAGTTTTGTCTGTGATCGGCAAAGGTTCCTTCTCACAAGTTATACGGGTTCAGCATCGTGTCACAAGGCAGTATTTTGCCGTGAAGCTGGTCAGCTCGGATTCGGGTAAGAAAAGAAAATAGTGGAAAAAATTGCATCAATGGGAATCTAAATCATTCAATTTTTCACCAAAAACCATCAAAAAATTTTTTATTTTTGTAATTTTTTCTTTTTTACAGAAATATATGAAAATTTTAGGCTACCTCGACATAAACGCTGTAAATAACGAGCTTACAATCCTCAGCCGGGTCCAACATCCCTATGTCATCCGCCTCGAGGAGGTTTTCCGGAGTACCTCAAAACTTTTTATTGTGATGGAACTGGCGTCTGGCGGCGAGATGTATGATAGGGTGGTTAGCAAAGGGCGATATACAGAAGTGGAGGCTCGACAAGCTGTGCGGATGCTATTAAATGGATTGTCTTATTTACACTCCTTGCATATAACCCACCGCGATTTAAAACCAGAAAATTTGTTGTATAGGTAAAATTTGATGTTAAACAATTTCGAAAAGTAGGCCACTTTTCAAGTGACTAGGATTTTGGTATCAAAAAATAGAAAATTTCACACACAAAAAAACAAAAAATTTGTCAAAAATTTATAAAAAAGATTGAGAAATTTGTCAAAAATCGAAAAAAAATTTCAATTTTTCGAATTTTGCAATTTTTGGAGTATTTTTCAATTTTTTTGAAGATTTTTTGATTTTTGTAATTTTTTTTTCTTTTTTACAGAAATACATGCGAATTTCAGTGACACAAGGCCGGAAGCCAGACTCCTGATCACCGATTTCGGACTAGCCCATCAAGGCAAAGTAGCAAATGAGAAAATGATGGAAACTTGTGGTACGCCTGAATATATAGCCCCAGAAGTCTTGTTGAGAGTACCCTATACGGATAAAGTGGATATGTGGGCAGTCGGAGTTATAACTTATATCCTAATGTCCGGCATTATGCCATTTGATGATGATTGCCGTTCGAGATTGTACACACATATCATCACTGCTAACTATGTTTATTATCCACAGGTAAGAGAAAAACTATTGTAATAAAAAAAAGAAAAATTTAAAAATCCATAATTTTTTATTGCATTTTCTAAATACTACAAATTTTGAACTCATCAAAAATGGGTTAGGTTTAGACTTGGGCAAAGGGGCATGCTCCCTATAAGCTGGTTTAAAAGAACTCACAACAGTTCTGGCCATCCGAAGAGAATATTACTACTAGGCAAAATCTTTTGGTCTCAAGAGGGGTTTGAACTAGCCTTGAGGGGCGCCTGAGACAAGCCCAGTACCACCAAACCATGGGACCCCTGGAGTAAAATAACAGGTCCTCTATGTGCCTAAATTTTTTAGGCATTCTTCAGAAAAACAGACTATATTAACACGAAAACCCTGAAAATCAGATTCACTCATATATTTTTAGTACTGGTCAGGTTCTGATCTAGCAAAGCAATTCGTCGATTCCCTACTCGAAACAAATCCAGAGCTCCGACTTTCTGCCAACGATGCATTAACTTGTGATTGGGTGGTTGGTGAGTCGAAACCACAGATGAATGTTCAAATCCGAGCACGACCGGCATCAGAATTTGGCTCGATGACAAGGGTAATTTTTAGGAATTGAAAAAATTTTTCAAAAAATGAAAAATTCGTCAAAAATCTGAAAATTCATCAAAATTGAAAAATTCGACAAAGATTGAAAAATTCGTCAAAAATTGCAAAATTCGATAAAAAGTAATAACAAGGGTTGTTACTTTTTATACCTTGTGCACCTTTAATTTTTATTATGTCAAAAGTAATTTTTCTTGTAGACATCATCACATGAGTAAATATAACCATAGAAAATAGATCCTTGAAAATAAGTGTTTCCGGACAAAAAGCTAAAAAGTTTTTCAAGTTTCAAGTGGTAGAGAGCCTTTGGATTTTCCGTGTAACATTGTTTGTGGTGTTTGTATAGACACATTTTTTAATTCTGTCGAGATGTTGTCGGCAAGCTTTTTTCGGATGAAAAGTTGAGTGCATAAAAAGTTAAGTAGGGAACAGAAAAGTCTGATGATAAAATTTTTTTTTAAATTTTTCAAAAAATGGAAAATTCATCAAAATCGAAAAATTGATCAAAATTGAAAATTTTTCAAAAATTGAAATATTCCTCAAAAATCGAAAATTCATAAAAAATTGAAAAATTCATCAAAAATCTTCAAAAATTGAAAAATTTATCAAAAATCTTACAGATTCAACTGAGGGGTCAAAAAAAATTTTTTTTGTTTTTTTAACAACCAATTTTTTTAGACGAAGTCAACCCGTTCAATACGTAGTGTCACAAGAAGCGACCATGGACATCGTGTCGACCCAAAAGAAGTGGACAAACTTTCTTCCGACCTACAAAAACTCGCCAATAGTCGGCACAGTCTACAACAAGCCTACCAATCTACTAAACACTATGGTGTCTTTTAATTGTTAGAATCTCATCTCATTTTTAGTTACTAGTATGCTTTGTGTGTACTCCACCCCAAAATTTTCAATTTTTTTCGAAAAAAATCATTGGAGCAGGGGGTCACCCCAGGGTCAAAAATCGAAAAAAAATTTTTTTTAATGACATATTTAGAGGTAGTTTTATGCGAAAAATCGATTGCGCGCATTCCCAAAGCGTAAAAACCTTTGTTTGACCCTTTTTAAGGCTTTGATTTAGGCTAAAGACTTAGACCTAGTCTTAGGCAATGGGAGGGGGAGGGCGGTCGCCCCTTTGGCTACGCCACTGCTTCAAAACGAATTACCTTTTATGGCTTAGGAATTATTAGTGAACTCATTTTTTATCGAATTAGTGCCGGCCCGTACCCAAAGCATAATGGTACCTCGTTTTATTTGTCTTTAAAATCAAGAATTTTTGCTCAAAAAAGATATATAGTAGGGATTAACAAGTTACAAAAATTGACAATCCTTGTCACCGGCCAAAAAGATGCGAATTTTGAGCATGAACATAAATTGTTCATAGAGACAATGACACAAATTTGTTGCCTTTGTCACAATGAACAAAATATTATCGTGCTCAAAATTCGCATATTTCTGGCCGGTTACAAGGAACGTCACTTTTTGTAAACTTGTGCATCCCCTAGTTGACACTTATATATTCAAAGCATAAAATTTCTTGTCTTGGTGACATGGTATATATTCTTGTTTTTTTTCTCATTACAGTCAAACCTTCATCATGGTACCCCCAGAGAGGGTCGTTATATCAAATTCAAGGGGAGTGTTGTTTATGAAGATGTTGTTATATGGAGTTTTGACTGTAACACTTCTTATCCTTTAGCTTAGCATAATGATTATCTTTATCTAACAGGGTATTCGCTTTATTATATACAACCTTTTGTATTTATGAGCTTTGTGGTATCTAAAACAAAAATATCCTGAAATTCAGGATATTTTTTGCTAGATATCACATATTTTGTTAAACATTACCTACAAATTTGATAGAAAATTGTTGTAATGTTTGAATTTTTTACATTACCAACTTTTTGTCCCCTGTATTGTAGTTTGACGATGCTTATAGTTAAACAGTGACAATTTTATCACCGACCAAAATATGCGAATTTTGAGTGCAATATAATTGGTTTATAGTTACACATTGGTGTCAAATTTGTCTCCATTGTACCATGATCCAACTATATTGTGCTCAAAATTCGCATAATTGTCGTTGAAAAAATTGGCACTTTGTGTAACTTCGAGCATCAATATTGCAGTTTATATTGCTTTATATCTACTTAATTTTTGATTAAACTAGGGTTGGGGAAATTACATGTAATTTTTTGTAATATTACATGCAACGATGGAATTTTGGAATTTGTAAAATCGTTTCAATAAATTTTTCATTTTTTCAAAATCTTTAAAAGGGGGATGACAATCATGACCTAATCTAAGAAAAAAATCTTCTAAAAAGATCATTTTTAGGAGTAAAATCATGCGAGAAATCGATTGAACGCATCGCCGAAGCGTGAAAATGCTTCCCTGATTCAGAGAAAAATTGGATTTTTGAAGCGAAAAATGACAATTTTCGCTTCAAAAATCCAATTTTCCCTGAATCAGGGAAGCATTTTCACGCTTCGGCGATGCGCTCAATCGATTTCTCGCATGATTTGGCCCCTAAAAATGATTTTTTTGGAAAAAATTTTTTTCTTGGATTAGGCCATGATTGTCACCCCGTTTAACAAAATTGAACAAACTTTCTCAAAAATAAAAAGCTTTATATCGTTACATGTAAAATTACAAAATGTAATTTTCCTAGATTAAATACTTTTTGCAAAATGAGCTAAAATTAGTTCGAAAAGAATAACAAGTTTTCTTGCACATCGTGTTAAATTACGTTCTAGACAAAAAATGGCTCATTTTACATGTTTTTATGTACAGGATGGCTAAAAAATCGCACTTTTGTGATTTTTCGAACAAATTTTCTCAAAAAAAAATTTTATATTTTTTCTCAAATAACTCTATGGGGAGGTTCTATGCGAGGAATCGATTGCGTGCATTGAAAATTTTGAAAACGTTTCCCTGAATCAGTCCAAAAACCTTAAAAACCCGGTTTTTGGGGCAAATTCGAGTTTAAGGAAGCGTTTTCCAGATGCTATCAATCGATTCCTCGCATAGAAAACCCCATAGGGTTATTTGAGAAAAAAATTAAAAAGTTTTTTACAAAATTTTGGTCGAAAAATCGCAAAAGTCGGTTTTTAGCCACCCTGTAGTTTCATTGTTCTTTATATATCAATATATAGTGCCTTTTATTATAAAAGACTTTATTTGAAACCC
>OZJO01000772.1:0-15155 GCA_900406225.1 Acrobeloides nanus | reverse complement strand
CCCGATTTTTGCTTTGAAATGACTTTTAAAAACTTTCCCATGCATTAATCTCACTTTATAAATTCAACTTGATACGCGCATTCAGGCGTTTAACACTAGTACCGAATGTTCGAGAAATCGTCTCTTAAATCTGGCGCAGAAACGTATATACCATTAGCACATCAATATACTACATACCATTAGCTCATTAATATTCCGAAGACTTTGCATCCTCAGAGTTCCAATCAAACAAGACCATTCGGATCTGGTACACTCGACAAAATTCAAATTCTTCAAAGAAATAGATTGGAGAGATTTGGTGTGCTTGATAATAAATCGCCAGAGCCAGTTGACAAAAATGCTATCAGCATTGATTGAAATTCCTTGGCGGGAGGTGACCAAAAGGCTTTGTACATCGAAGACTTCAAAATCAGCGTCTTGGAAGAATTTTTGCAGGTGGGCATGGCATAGCTGGTATTTTCTATAAAAAACATGCATAAATTGTGCTTTTTGGAGTTTTGTCGAGTTGATAATTTTAACACGGGAATACTCCTTCAAATTTCCGGTATATTCTGTTATTTTAATCTATTCTGAGCAACATTCAAAAAAATTTTTTGAAAAAAAGTTGTTACTTATAAAAAAAATTCATGTTAAAATATAAGCAAAAGTAAGAATCTGATTTGTATTGTGAACATGGCTCAGTGGTAGTGCTCCAAGATTCGAGTCTAAGGGTCTCGGGTTTCGAATCTTTCTCGTTTAGAAAAACTTCTATATAGGTTATTTTGATGAAAAATTAAAAAAATCGCAAAACCCGGTTTTTTGGCTGTATAAAATTCTTACTTAAAATTAATACTATCCCATCGATCCTCATCATTGCTAGTGCTACCATTCTTCTTGAAAATTCTTGACCCATCTATAGTCAAATTAGCGGTGATTTCGAATTTCTCTCCATTATAAACAACACTGAGGAAAACCCGAAATTTGGGCAAGAGATGGCGATGTCTGCGGACAAAATGATAGGATTTTTGAGAGGTTAGGCCAAAATTTTCTACTGATTTGGGAGCACATTCTTTCAAAATTTGAAGGACGACATCATTTGGAATTTCACTGAGCATCTCCCACCTAAAAATTTGTTAAAAGTTTAGGGTCAATCTGGTCGGAAAAAATTGACATTTTTGTTTATTCTGAAAATTCATGAAAATGGAGCGTTTTTTAACAGTAAATCTTGAATCTTTATCGTCGTCGAGATATTTGCATGTGAAGTTGGGATTATTTATTACAACGAAAACATGCACATCAATATATGAGAGTTCGCGCTATCCAATGCTAACTATATGAATAAGAAAAATTTTTTGGCGAAAAACAAAGCCTTCTATTTTTAAAACCCCTTTAAAGTTTTTGCGTAATGTGAAACTTAAAAAGTTTTGAGAGAATTATGGTTTAATCCATTTCCAAGATCTTGGTGTCAAAGTTCTCGTAAGATCCTGAAGAAAAAAATATCCGTATAAGTTTCAAAAAGTTCATTTTTTAACGAAAAACTCGAAAATTTATGACTTTTTGAGCATTTTGTCAAAAATTTTCTTCTCGCATGAAAAAAAACGAAGCATACTTTTGTCTACAAGCTCTTACGAGAATTTTGACACCAAGATCTCGGAAAATGGCTTGAACCATAATTCTCTCAAAACTTTTTAAGTTTCGCGCTAAGCAAAAACTTAGTTTTTATTCAATTGTAAAAAGGTTCGACTCCCGCCTGAAGCAATTTGTGTTTGCTTCAGGTGGGAGTCGTGATTATTTTTTGATAAAAATTAATTTTTCAAAATGTTTCCAAAAATGGTCAGAAATTGTTCGACATGGTTTAAAACGGTGATTTTATGCAAAAGGAAGTCGTTTTACGGCTGTTTTCCACTTGTCCCACTTTTTCTAGTTTGATCAGCCGTGCTACTTCGGAAATTTCCGACAGTTATCTTTGGATAGCGCGGACCCTTAAGAATTTATTCAATGGAGAGGGCAATGGGGGTATTTCTCGAAAATTTTCCAAAACAATTTTTCTTAAAAACTCATAAATTGAAAGAAAATTTCTTAGTAGACAAGCTTAAAACACATACATAAACTCGTCGATGCCTGTGGACATTTTTCTTCATTTTACCCAGTGACGTCACTATCGTTGATATAGAGCAGCAATTCTATCTTGTATGGAAGGACTGACATTCAGACAAGAGGAGGACATTTTCCGAGCTTTTTGTTTGTGATAAATAACGAAGCACAGACGGAACAGAACGACTTTACAACCAGCTTTAAACTCATGCTTAACCAAGTGCAATCTCATTTAGAAACTTCCAATCAACTGGAACAGTTGATTGAAGTTTTTTTGAACAGTTGTAATCTTCCAGGCTGTAAAGAATTTAGATAGGGCAAAAATCAAAGTATAGACAGGCAATGAATGACTTTCATACGTTTATCCCGTGAACGGTGTATATATTACAAGACATTTTGATCCGGTTAAGAAGATCAGATCGTCCTAGGACATTTTGATCGGGGTGTGTGATAAATTTTCCTGGAGGGAAATGCCCTTACCATTCAACTTTTAGGGAGTTGATACCATGTGAAAGAGCACAAAATTTGGAGCATTTTTTGCTTTTACGGCACTACTTGAAAATCTAACAGTAAAAGTTATGAGCGAAACAAAATTGAGAAAAAATTTTTCAAACGAGTTTGAATATTGAAACGAAGAGCTTGTACCAAGGGTCAATCAGATTGTTTATTAAACGATTGAATAAACCATTATAAAATTCAAAATCCTTGAGTATTTAGAAGAAAATAAATACAGCATTTTTTATAACTCAGCGAGACGAATGAAATGATACCAAAATTATGAAATTTGAAAAATGTTTTGGGTTATTGAAACGAAATCCCTGATTTATGGTTTTCGTTTCAATAGCCCAAACCATGCTTCAAATTTTATAATTTTGGTGTTATTTTATTCGTCTCGTCGAGTTATAAAAGATGCTGTATTTATTTTTTCCTAAATGTTCTAGGATTTTGGTTTTTATAATGATTTATTAAATCGTTTCAATAAACAATCTGATTGATACAAGCTCTTCGTTTCAAGCCCGTTTGAAAATTTTTTCACAAGTTTGTTTCGCTCATAACTTTTTACGGTTAGATTTTCAAGTAGTGCCGTAAAAGCAAAAAATGCTCCAGATTTTGTGCTCTATTACATGGCATCAACTTCCCAAAAATAGACTGGTTCTTTAATTTTCAATTTTTATTTAACACGAGAGTCATAGGCTCTCATTTTTCCAGTTTATATAATTAAACAGTACAAGCAGAATTAAAACAACAATCCCAGTGATTAACCTCGTCATAAAAAATGTATCCCGAAGAAGGTTGGCGCCAATGATCAGAATTGACTTTAGTAAAGCTCTTTTCAATGTAGCCTGTCACACAGCTATTGATCTGAACATCAAGTTTCCATCCATTATAGTGGCTATATGTTCCTATAAACTTTTTTTTTAAATTTTTGCAAAACAAAATTTTTAATGCAACAGATTTTTGGATCCATGTGGAAGCCAAAGCAAGAGCCTCAACGCAAAAACCTGAAGTTTTACCAATATACAGAATGCCCCTTTTTTTCTTGACAATCAAAAGTTTGACCCTCGCGGAATCAAACCTGGCTGTCTCAACATTGCTTAACTTTCCAGATCGGACGATCGGCTTCCTATCCATTGCACTATGGGTTATCAAAAATTTTGAATCTGGCGCGGAAATGGGAAACTATTTCTTTTATAAACTCTTACCAGAAGCATGTCCAACTTCAGTTCCACCAGTGATAGTAATCGAACACCCGCTATCTCTTTTAAACGAAATAATACCATGTGGACCATCAATACACTCGCTATGAATTCCTGTAAATGAAGTACAATGCGCATTATTTTGATCATTGCAATTTCCACTTGAATATATTTTTATGCCAGCATTTTCGAGTTTCTTTCGTGCTTCTGCATCGGTATACCTAGTATCAGCCAAAATGACTGGGATTAGAACAATTAGAAAAGAAAAATGAAAAAACATGTCTTTTCAAGCAACTTTTTCAAGAGTCTTATGGGTTTTCTTTTTAACACTCACAGAATACATTGTAGTGCTTAAAATTTGATCAAAGGTTTATGGAGAATTCATTTGATAAGAGGTTTATGGAGAATTCATTTGATAAGAGATGTATGGAGAATTCATTAAAGGGCAAGAATATGTGCGGAATTTGAGCTTACTGGCTAAAAGCAGCAATGATCACCCTATTTTTTAGGTGAAAAACACGAATACGACAATAAAAAATCTGAAGCCCGATATTTGGAAGCGAAAAATGCGTTTGAAAATCAGTGATTTGTGTGTTTTTTACCCAAAAATCCTGGGCTCTCGGGGAAAAAGTGGTCTAACTTTTTCAAATCAACGCGAAAACTTATTTTCTCACGTGTACTGGGGGTTTTTATAACCGGGGAATCTATTGGTTCTTCTTTTTATTTTCCATGTATACAGACAATAGTCCAAGTAAATACATGTAGTAATAAAGTAGCAGTATAATAACTAATAAAGTAGCTTAAGTAGTAAATAAGTATATAAATAGATACCACACATGCACAAGCTTCTGTTTACGAAAGACATGTAGTAGTATCCGGCAAAAAATTGAAAAATATGTAGTATTGGCCAATCGAAAACGAATTCGTTTTTTTCTAAAATCACAGAATTTTTTCGCCTGTTGAGGTTTGTTTTTTGGTCGACAGTAACCTTTGCCCATGTATAATATGTAGTATTGAAAATTTTGACGTAATACCTTGTGCACGTGTGATAGATACGATTAGATGTTCTCTTCCACCATTCTCTGTTTCAGTTTCTTAACCAAGAGTTCGTAAGATTCACGGGTCGCAACAGCGGCTTTGAAAGGGGTGTAGGACAATTTCACCAAGTCTTCGGGCAAAGCATTTTTTTTCTTGAGAGTTATTCGATAAAATGGTTTTTAAAAAAGGAATTGCTAAAAAATCGAAAAATAATTTTTATTATTAAATAAATTATACATAAATATATACATCAGATTATACATTATTCTAACAGTGTTTTAAGCTAACACTATCCTATCCTATCCTATTTATTGGAGATGGAGGGTTTGGACTATAGGAGCAAAATTATTATTCCCTCTCCATCCAAAGATTAGTATACTGACCCTATAGTCAAGAATTTGCCCCATCGACCAATCTATTGCTTGTCAATAACCATCATAACACCGGCGATCCATATATAGAGTGGCTAAAAATAAATTTTTACATAAAAAAGACAATTTTTGATGACATACCCTTTCAACATAAATATGAAGCTGAGCATCAGGATTATGCGAATTTTTAAAAACTAAAGTTTGGCCGTATATAAGTGGTTCGTCTATTCTGGCTAAGTTAGGGTGTCGACTCAAAGCATTAGTGATTGATTGAAAATCTCCATTTTTCATGACGCTCCAATGTTTGAAAATTTTTGGGGCTAGAGAATGGCACCAGGTCTAAAAAATTGGGTTGCCAGATTGTAACGCTTACGTTACTTATGTTCATATTTTTTAATTTTAACATTGTAAAATAAAAATATTTGCAAAAAAAAATCAAAATTTAAATTTTTTCCAATCTAATTATTTGCAACCATACATGGGCAAGTAGGGGAGACAGGGTCCGAAAATAAGAAGTGGGTCCATGTATTTTGATCAACAAATTTAAGAAGTAGGTCGTAGCGTTTTTGGTCCTAAATTTACGAAGTGGATCAAAATATAAGAGTTTTTACCCAAAAAATTGACTTTTTTTCAAATTTTGGGCAAAACCATAGGGGGGGCCCTTATGTATTTTTTTGGATTTGGGCAAAATAAGAAGTGTTATCACGATTTTTCGGCCAATAAGAAGAAGTGAAGGGGAGCCAGTCCCCTCTCCCGGGGATGTCACTTTTTGTAATTTGTGCATCTCTAACCCATACCATACTTACCGTAACAAACTCCATAAAATGATGAGGAATCCAATATGTAGCTGATGTAATATCCATATACTGCAAACGATTCTCCAAAAAGTCTATCAACAAATTTCGATTTGCTTCTTCAATTTCTGGACAATCTTCATTTATATCCTCCTCTTCTGCTGTACTAAAAATTTCTTGAAACTTCTTCAAATTTTGTAAAATTTCCGTTTTGTACAGATTATAAGCTTGAGATCTTTTTGGGAAATGGCAGCTTTCGAACTAAAATTTCTTTCATATTTTCGTTTCGATACACAAAACATGGTGATACGTTATGCATTAGATTTAAAAGTTTTGATATCCCATAGCGCAGTGGATAAGAAGGATACACGTCCAATCTGACAAGTTAAGCAACTTAAGCCTATAGGGGCCAGTTGATGATCTTAGGAAGTCGGTACCGGAAGTTAGTTAGAATTCGAAAGTGTACGAAAAATGAATAAAAAATCGGAGCTACTACACAATAGGGGGAGGGCCAACCACGTGAAAATTTTTTCTGAAAATGATCCCTCTAGGGGTAAAAGCATGCGGAGAATCCGAATTTGACATTTTCGAATCGAAAAAGCAAAACTTTTAAATCTGGCGCAGAAACGTATATACCATTAGCACATCAATATACTACATACCATTAGCTTATTAATATTCCGAAGACTTTGCATCCTCAGAGTTCCAATCAAACAAGACCATTCGGATCTGGTACACTCGACAAAATTCAAATACTTCAACGAAATAGATTGAAGAGATTTGGTGTGTTTGATAATAAATCGCCAGAGCCAGTTGACAAAAATGCTATCAGCATTGATGGAGATTCTTTGGCGGGAGGTGACCAAAAGGCTTTGTACATCGAAGACTTCAAAATCAGCGTCTTGGAAGAATCTTTGCAGGTGGGCATGGCATAACTGGTATTTTCTATTAAAAAAATGCATGAATTTTGCTTTTTGGAGTTTTGTCGAGTTGGTAATTTTAACACGGGAATACTCCTTCAAATATTCCGGTATATTCTGTTATTTTAAGCTATTCTGAGCAACATTCAAAAAAAGTTGTTATTTATAAAAAAATTCATGTTAAATTATAAACAAAAGTAAGAATCCAATTTGTATCGTGAACTTGGCTCAGTGGTAGTGCTCCAAGATTCGTGCCTAAGGGTCTGGAGTTCAAATCCCATCTAAGTCGATTTGATTTTGACTGCGAAAAAAACTGATATATTATTAGACAACTTTTTTTCAAATTTTTTTTATAACAATTGTTATCTATATCAGCTTTTTTCACAGGCAAAATCAAATCAACTCAGTTGGGACTCGGACCCGAGACCCTTAGACTCGAAGTTTAGAGCACTACCACTGAGCCAAGTTCACGATAAAAATCGAATTTTTAATTTTGCTTATAATTTAACATGAATTTTTTCTTTTTATAAATAACAACTTTTTTTCAAAAATGTTTTTTTGATTGTTGCTCAGAATAGCTTAAAATAGCAGAATTTACCGGAAATTTGAAAGAGTATCCCCGTGTTAAAAAGCTTTGCCAATAGTTACATTAAACATCATTTCAATGAAGTTCAGGCAAATTGCCTGAATCAATAAAATATGTTTTTTTTCAAAAACTTTTGTTGTTTAAGTTATTCCAACATAACCCTATATGGGGGTTTTCTATGCGAGAAATAGATTGTGCGCATTATCGAAGCTTGAAAAAGCTTTTAGCCTATTTTCGCTTTAATATACATGACACTTCCCTGAACCAGGGTCAGGAAATCGTTTTCAAGGTTCAGCAATGCGCACACGACTTCTCGCTTAAAAAACTCCTATATATAGGTTATTTTGGTGAAAAATTAAAAAATTAGAAAAAATCACAAATCCCGGTTTGTTGGCTGCATAAAATTCTTACTTAAAATGAATACTATCCCATTGATCCAAAATGCTTGACCCATCTATTGTCAAATTAGCGGTGATTTCGAATTTCTCTCCATTATAAACAACACTGAGAAAGACCTGAAATTTGGGCAAGAGATGACGATATCTGCGGACAAAATGATAGGATTTTTGAGAAGTTAGACCAAAGTTTTCCACTGCTTTGGGAACACATTCTTTCAAAATTTGAAGGATGACATCATTTGGAATTTCACTGAGCATTCGCGTTTTCTGAAATGCGAATTTTTCAGTTTAAAGTTTTTAAAGCAACTTTTCTCCGTCTCTTCAATAAGTTAGAGGTTTGATTTTAACATAATCTAATAGCTTAGTGATGCCCCAACAACGTAAAAAAAACAGTACCAAAAAATCTTTTAACAGTGATGAGAAATAGAATTGTCAAAATTGAGAAAAAAGATGATAAAGAATTTAGGTTGTAGGACGACGTGGCCTCAGTGGCGCAGTAGGTTGAGCGTTTGGATGTTGCCCGAAAGGTCGCGGGTTCGATACCCAGCTTCATCGTAACAGTTCGATACCCAGCTTCGTCGTAACAGTTATGAGAAATAGAATTGTCAAAATTGAGACCAATGTTTTGGGCAAAAACCAAGCGACGAAGCTGGGTATCGAATCCGCCTTTTTCTGCAAAAATCGATAAAAAAGAACAGGAAGAGTTTGAATTTTGTAATGATTGATCAATCGATTCAACAAAAAACTTTTTATTGAATCAGGGAATCGATATTAATGTGCATGTTTTCGTTGTAATAAACAATTGCAACTTCACAATTATCTCGACAACGGCAACGATTCAAAAGTTACTGTAAAACAAAAAAATGCTCAATTTTTCATGAATTTACGAAATATCATAAAAAAATAGTTCCCTTTAGGGGTGCCATACACAGGGGCAAAAATCCTATTTTCAAAAGTTTTGCAGAAATGACCCCTATAGGGGTTTTTCCGTGCGAAAAACACGAATTTGACCGAATTTTGGCATGAAAACCAATGTAAACATGAGAAATTCGCCTTTTAATGTTTATTTTGTTGACACATTTTGCATTATCCGGCGTGCTCCAGGGAGGTAATGCTTATGTTTCCATTGGTTTTCATATCAAAATTCGGTCAAATTCGTGTTTTTCGCATGGTAAAACCCATATAGGGGTCATTTCTGCAAAAGTTTGTGAAAATCGAAAACTTAGATTTTTGCCCTTGTAGGTGGCTCCCTAAAGAGAACTAGCTCCGAAAGACCTATTTACTTTTTGCACGCATTTATTTGTAATTGTAAATTAGTGAACTATTTTGATTTGTGAATAAACCTTTCTAAAAGCACGCTTCCACTTCCGAGCGTTTCACATTAGCGTTGCCTGAATTTCAATAAAGTCGTGTTTATTGAAACGATTGGTAGAATAGCCTGAAACGAGTTATTGGCCGAAAAGCATAAAGTTTTTGAAATTTCATTGAAAATCAAGCAGTTTACGATGTTTACGACGTCGTAAATCCAATGCAAACGTCGGAAATTTCCGACAGTTAGCGTTGGATAGCGCGGACCCTTAAGAATGTATTCAATGGAGAGGACAATGGGGTATTTCTCGAAAAATTTTCCAAAGCAATTTTTCATCTCGAAAATTCATAAATTGAAAGAAAATTTTCTAGCGGACAAGCTTAAATACATTATATTACGAACTAGTCAATGCCTGTGGACATTTTTCTTCATCTTATCCCGTTGAGTATAGAGCAGCAATTCTATCTTGTATGGAAAAACTAACACTCAGACAAGAGGAGGACATTTTCCGAGCTTTTTGTTTGTAATAGATAATGAAACACAGACGGAACAGAGGCGACTTTACAACCAGCTTTAAACTCATGCTTAACCAAGTGCAATCTCTTTTTTAAAATGGAACAGTTGATTGGAAGTTTTTTTTGAACAGTTATAATCTGTCGGGATATAAAGAATTTAGATAGGGCAAAACTCAAAGTATAGACGGTCAAAGAATGAATTTCATACTTTTATCCCGTGAACGGTGTATTTACATATGTCATTTGCCACCAATAAAAAATTCACGCATGGTGCAGGAGAAAGTGGTATGAAATTCATCTTGAACATGGAGGGTTCGACCCGCTGAGGTCGAAATTTTGTTTTTATCGAATTAAAAAAGATTTTAAAGAAAATTCCCTCAAAGGTGGGGGTGTAACAATACATTACCAACGGGGTGGGGGGACTGTCCCCTCCCCCCTCATGTAGGTAGCATCAAACCAAAAGTTAAAGATTTATGTAGCCTCCGAGTGGCGAAGCTAACAAGGATTGCTCACCTGGTGCAACACCCCTATGGCCAAAAGGTCCACGGGTTTTTTTTGTTTAGGCAATGGATATAAAAATGCCACAACACCTGGATTCCCCTGGGAAAAAAAAGTTGACAAGAATTTAAAAATTTTAATTTTACGAAATTTTAACAATGACCGTACGATTTCTATATGAATTTTTTCATACGAAAATTGGATTCTAATCAAAATTAAAAATTTTAATAGCTGCAAATATAACATTGAGGTATACTGCATAGTTGGTTCGTCCACGTGCCATCATTCGAATTGATAACTGCACATCTAGAATTTGAATCAACATTTGGATATCCTAAAAGCTTTTTTGAACACTCCTAGACCCGAAATTATCCTACCACTCTTCCAATTTTTATAATTACTCTGATCGTAATTTGCCCATGACCAATTTGAATTAGCAGGTAAATACGTACTTTGGAATAGACCAATATAGAAACTTGAGCAGCTTGGAAAAGCTTTCTTAGCATAACCTAATTTTAGATTAATTTTATGAATAGCTAAAACAAACCTAATAGATCAGAATTCTCAAAAGCGCTGGCAATACTAACAAGGGTACCATACGAGTTTTGTCCACAAGCGGTTTGAGCTGCGTCCCAAGTTAAAGAGTCACCAAAAGCTTCATAGCAAGTAGTATTTTTGATATTTGATTGGTATCCACGGGAGCAAACTAAAAACGGTTTTAAAAACTGAAAAATTTTTGAAGCTGATTCGACTGGGGAGACCTAGTCAACATGATCTCAAAATTATATTACAAATTCAAAAATTTTGTTCGAAAATGCGCTTTCTAGGAGTAATTTTACATTAGAAACACGATTCTGATGTTATTTTCACGCTAAATGCTTCAGAAATTGTGAAAATGAGTGATTTTTGAAGATGACATTTTGATCAACTTCTTTGTTCTGATCCTTCTTGATACATAAATTTGTCTTTTTTCACAATGTCTGAGGAATTTGGCGTGAAAATAGCATCAGAATTATGTTTCTCATGTAAAATTACCATGTTTTGATCAAACTTTTGTATTTTAGTTATATAGAGCCAGGAGACCGAGCGCCTTCGGCGCTCAAGGGATCGTCCCAAAAATTTTTTTTAGTTTTTCGGTTCAATTTTTTGATTTTTTCGATTTGCTTTAATATTTTTTATAATTTTTTTCAATTTTTTCGAATTTGTTTCAGACAGACATTTCTCGTTTAATATTAAAAGATAATAAAATGGCGAATTCTCGAGAAATCTTGAAATCTGAGAATGGATTTGGTCTAAAAGAGCTTCATGGAAAGTTGAGATTACTTGACGACGAGTTTGAGGAATGGTTCAAGGATATTGGTTTGCTTTATAGAGCTAAAAAATGCCCTTATGGTGATCATGCTTTGCTGGAAAGGGTTGAATCTAGTCGACTCAAATGGTTATGTCGTCGAAGAGGTTATAGAGATAAAAACCAAGTTAGAAAAGATACTTGTCTGGAACATTTTCCGAGCGCGTTGATAGAAAGCGCATTTTCGAACAAAATTTTTAAGATAAGTTTTGAGATCATGTTGATAGGGCACACCATGGTCAATATATGGAAAAATTAAGTTGACAGGAAATTTTTAAAAAACGAATGGTAGAACGCTAGAATAAATTGTCCTGAACAATTCTGTAAAAAAATTTGAGGCAGTTTATAATCAATTTTTTGAGCTACATCAAAAATAAGATCCTATTGGAACATAAGGGGGGACCCTTTTTTGGCCGAAAAATTTTTATCTCCAAAATTTTTTAAAAAACACATATCCCCCCCCCTATTTTGGGGCTGAAAAACACGAATCCGGCGTCAAAATGATATGTTTATTAGGTAGATTTTGCGCTACGGCATACCCTACTAAAAGCATGGGGTATGCCGTAGCGCAAAATTTACCTAATAAACATATCATTTTGACGCCGGATTCGTGTTTTCAGCCCCAAAATAGGGGGGATATGTGTTTTTTAAAAAATTTTGGAGATAAAAATTGTTCGGCCACAAAAGGGTCCCCCCTTATGTTCCAATAGGATCTTATTTTTGATGTAGCTCAAAAAATTGATTATAAACTGCCTCAAATTTTTTTACAGAATTGTTCAGGATAATTTATTCTAGCGTTCTACCATTCGTTTTTTAAAAATTTCCTGTCAACTATTTTTGACCATGGTGTGCAGGGTCTCCCCAACCGAAGTAGCTCCAAAATTTTTTACGTTTATAATTATCCGGTAAATTTGGTGGTGATTGTCCAAGCACTGTTGGGATTTGCTAAAAATCGCTTTGGAGTCAGATAAATGTTATAATTTTTACTTGATTCCATGCAACTTGATCCGCTGCTCTATATCCAGTTTTCATCGAAAAAGTTGCATTAATTTCAAAATATTCCAATTTTGTAGGATCTTTAGAAGTTGTTGGCAACCAGCTACCATCAGTAGTAGGTTTTCTAAAGAAATTTGTTTCAAAGCAAGAACAGAATAATAAACCCATATTTTGCAAAATTTGTCCAAGCTTCGTGTAAGAGGTTTGCTATAGCTTTGTCCGTCGCAGTCCAATCTTGTCCATATCTAAACAAAAGATTGATTTCACAACCATGCGGTGCAGCTAAAAAAATTTTTAAATAGATTTTAAATAATTTTTTACGATTCCAATTAGGCACTGGATTGTAATAATCGTTGACATGAGATGACCATAGGAATTCATACATATAAAGATTCGGATTATTGTTTTGAATAAAATATTGGACTTCTCTGAGAGCGCTCCTGGTGAAATATGCCGGGGTCCCGACCTAAAATAAATTTATAGATGATCGCAGGGGTCGAAAAGGGGCTGAGGCTCCTGGAAGCAGGGCCCTGGGGGACCGGCCCATGTGGCCGGTGAGGGCTTTTGGGGTTGGCGGAGGCTTTTGGGGGCCGGTAGGGGCAGAGGTTGAAACGAGCCTAAGCCCGGTCCCCTGAATGATCGGTTTAAAATATTTTTTTACATCTACGGCAAATTGAAGCCAAGCCATATTGTCGTCATCTGCAGTACCCGGTTTTAAATAATTATCTTCAAAGATTTTTAGGATGGCTTTTGAATTATTTCCAAACCATGAAGCATATTGGTATGAAATCATAGATTCAACCCATCCTTTCGTGAATTGATGTAAATTTTGACCAGCATTTCCCATTTCTATAAATACTTCGATAAATTCTTATTTTATATCGTGAACAAATTGTTATTTTTGTAACGTGAACAATTTTTTAAAAACTTCGAAAATTAAAAAACAGTAGGCATCTCAGAGCTTTTTTAGATTTTTCAACTCGATCTTTTTCTATCGAAAAGTTGCAAAACTAAGTTTGACCCTGAAAATCAGTGTAGAACTGCGTTTCAACGAGAAAATTTTTTCTGAACCGATGGGGTCGTGACATTTATGGCGTATTCTCGAAAAAAACGCGAAAAACATTTTTTATAAAAAGGACCTTTCTAGGCTTAAGTTTTTGCGGGGAATCTATTGCACGCATTATCAAAATGTGAAAACGCTTCCTTGACTCTGATTCAGGGGAAAAAGTTCGTTTTTTGAACCAAAAACTGCCATTTTCGATGTCTAGGCTTAGACCTAGGCTTAGGCTTGGGCTTAGGCCCGCGCAATCGATTTTTCGCCTAGAAATTACCCGAAAAAGTCGGCTTTTAGAGGAAAATCGGAAAATTTTTTTTCGATTTTTCGAGAATAGACCATAAATGTTACGCCCCTTTAAGAACTTTTTCTCCCGGATAGATAAGTGGTAATTATTTTTTCCCACGGATGGGAAGGTGGAAGTGATTAAAGAGGAAGGGTTACCCAAGTGTGAACATATTAATTTTCTTACCCCATGGTGCATACTCATCTTTACAAGTGCCAATCAGCGCCGGTATATTCGGTCGTTTCTTTTGTAAATTTTGCGGAATATCCGGCAAAAAGTAGTTATCTTGTACCATGTTCCAGCATACCCAATTCGAACTACCAACTTCCTATAAATTTTTGGAAGATTTAACCGCTATAATCACTCCCGAAAAGGTAGGTTTTCGCTAGTTTTGTCCCAAAATATATTTAANAAAAAGTAGTTATCTTGTACCATGTTCCAGCATACCCAATTCGAACTACCAACTTCCTATAAATTTTTGGAAGATTTAACCGCTATAATCACTCCCGAAAAGGTAGGTTTTCGCTAGTTTTGTCCCAAAATATATTTAAAAATATGTAATTTGATTTATAAAGAATAGATTTGAGCAAAAAAAATTTTTTTAAGCTAAAATTTAGAAAAAAAGGCTGAATATTCAACGAAAAATACTTTGAATCTATTAATTTTTGAGAATTTTTGTTCACTTTTTCGAAATTCTAGCATAAAAATTATTCGAAAATCTATTTTTTCCCCAAATGAGTTTAACCCTTATCCGATCAAAATGGGTCATTTTGACCCAAGTACTTATTTTACGCTTCCAAATCATCCAAAACTTAGCTACCCGTATAAATCGTCCCTGTCTTGTCGCTACAAGAGATAAATCACTAGTGTCTAGGATGAGTCATAAATTGGATTACCGTAACCTATCGCTTCTTGAGATAAGCTGCCCTAGCAACTTATCTCAAGAAACGACAAGATGACTCATCACTTATAGGATAGTAAATGGAGATAGCTGTCTGGGGTACGCCTTTTTACCTATAATCTTAAAACCCTTAAAATACCTTTAGCTCCCCTAAAACTTTAGCTTTGGGCAAAAGCCCAAGGGACTCTGTTGTTCATAAATTTACTTTAAAGGACTAGTCCAGTAATTTACAATCATATGAAAAAATGATATATTCGGAAAGATCATGAAAAATGGAGCATTTTTTGTTTTTATGGCATGTTCTGAATCGTTGTAGTTTTCGAGATAATTGCGTTTGAAATTTGGAATTTGTTACAAGCTCTTCGTTGTAA
>OZJO01000771.1:19767-48707 GCA_900406225.1 Acrobeloides nanus | reverse complement strand
AGCCAATTGTTCAAATTTCTAATTAACCTTATCCTTGATAGTCCGCTATATTCTAAATCTCAATTTTTGTATATTTTTTTAATATTTTCATAAAAGAACTAGTCGCGTTTCGTGCACCTATATTACGCCGATGTTACTGATATCAGCGTCACAAACGTCAGATGCTGACGCCACAGATGTCGATGTTACAGATACCGATATCAACGTTACACACGTCAATGTCACTGACACCGACGTCGATTTTACAGACGATTTCGTTGCAAAAGATACTTTTGACCCTGAGTACAAAAAATTAGCCATTTTGGTGCCAATTTTGAAATTCGCATATTGTTCAATTTTAGGGGGTAACCCCCTAATTGTTTAAAAACTCTGTTAAAAAAATGTTTTTTGAAAAATTTTGATAATGGTCTTCCATTATAATTTTTTGACCAAAGTTTCCAATTTTATCACCAAAAATGTCCGAAGCATACATGAACAAGGAGGGGGGGGGACAAGCTACCTCGGGCTATATGTTGTCGACCAAAAAAAAAGGTCGCCATCTAATTTTTTGGCTCAGCTATATAGCTTTGAGACTTGGAACTCCGAGGCTATATGAATCTTAATTTTTNGCTATATGTTGTCGACCAAAAAAAAAGGTCGCCATCTAATTTTTTGGCTCAGCTATATAGCTTTGAGACTTGGAACTCCGAGGCTATATGAATCTTAATTTTTGGCTCGATGCTAGCTACATGAGGGGGGACAGTCCCTCCATTGATAATGTATGGTCCGAAGTTTCCCTTTTTTTTTACCAAAAAATGTCCAAAATCTCACATATTTTCAGCAAGAATTGTAATTTTCTGAGCATTTCAGCAAAATGTTGATTTTGATTTTGACCGAGTGCTTTTGTCGATCTCTATTTTATGATTTTTATGAATAAAATATTTAAATTTGTTGTATCCTCATAAAAATGGTCACGTGTTTTCGGTTGAACATACATAAAATTTTACAGCTGTTGAGGTGAAATAAAATTTAGATAATTGAAGAAAATTAAGTTAATTGATTGTTTTTAATCAAAAATTAGAGAAAATTTTTTTAATTTTGAGTGTTTGTTTTTACCACCATCCAATTTTTTAAATTTTTCCCAAATTGCTATGTACTATTAAGGCTGCGTTCAAGCATGCCAATAAAAAATTGTCACAAGGTGTGTCAAATTGTCAAAAAAGTTTTCAAAAAGTTGTCACAAAATTGTCAACAAGTTGTCAAAAAATGTAACTTTGCCTGATTTTCAATAAAATCGTGTTTATTGAAACGATTGGACAGCATAAAATTTTATTGGTTTTTTGCTTCTCGACAATAAAATTGTATTCTTCATGACCAATCGTTTCAATAAACATGATTTTATTGAAAATCAGGCAAAGTTACATTTCTTGACAATTTTTTTGACATGCTTGAATGCAGCCTAAAACAAAAATTCGCATATACCACTCATAGAAATTTTGGGGGTGGACGTCGTCCACCCTGACGACGCAGCATGAGGCCCAAAAAATGAAAACGTATCGCATGCCACTAACGGCATGCGATATCGCATGAGTCCCGAAAAGTGAAAGGTCCGCATGCCGCTAGCGGTACGAACTCCGTAAGAAGAAGGAAGATCGGACCCCGGCACAAAGTTTAGCCAAAGTGACATCTTTTCTTAAAAAAAAGTAGGAAAAACCTCACCACGTAAGATTGGTGAGCTTTTTACTTTATTTTTTTTAGTCGCCACTTTTTTACCCCCTATTCACCTATGGTCAAATGTACCGAATCCGCTCTGAACTGTTCATCCCTTATTCATCTATGATACCACTCAAATTTTAATATGCCAAGAAAATTATGTCAGTGAAGAAATTCGATGTTTGCATGTTTGGAGTTTATTTGTTTTTTTTTTATATTATCGTCTAATATTTCATCTTGGAAAAATTGGAGGAGGCTCAAAATGTCAAGCATTAATGAATGGCGCGGAAATTTTTGACAGCCAATAAAAAATTCTTAGAAAATTTATGAAATTACAAATATGATCTTTAGAAAGTGGAGAAAAATCAATACTAAAACTGTGATTTATGATCATGGTCAGGGCGGAATTGGATGAAAATAAATTACCGATACCGAAACGATACCGGATCCGAAAACTTAACGGATTCGAAAAATTACCGATACCGAAATACCGGTATCGGTTCAGCCCTGATCATGGTCTTGAAAATTTTTTTATATGTGAAGCTTTAAGTCTTTCACCTAGATTTTTGACTGTTCTATGAGTGGAGAACACGTAAATTCGTTGTAAAGTTTGTTTATCATAATTACATCTGCTCGGTTATTACTTTTGACGCAATTTTCTATTTTAAAAAGTATAACAAATAGGAGTTTGATCAGAAAATCTGATCACCTTTGACGCAATTTTCTATTTTTAAAGAGTACAACAAATAGGAGTTTGGTCAGAAAATTTGATTAGATTAGCCGGAAACAGTGGCATAATTTCAAGCCGGCAGTGATAGCCAAGAATGGCATAGTTTCTCATTTCGAGGGAGGGAATTAATTTTTAATAAAAAAAACTAGCGCACTAGGCGCGTCTAAACCTAAATGGGCGCGCAATATTACAATAAACCTTTCATAAGGACCGCCCGGTAGGGTAATTATTGCCCATAAAATTGAAGGCTTAGGAGCGCTGAGCACGAAGGGGGATTCAGATAGATAGTCGACGTTACCAATTAGGGGGTACAACTTAAGTCAAAATTGAAAATAATTTTTACACAAATTTTTGTTAAAAAAATAATATCGCCACTGTGCTCCCCATAGTCGAAAACCCTCGAGTACAAAAAATTAGCTGATTTTGGGCCATTTTTGAAATTCGCATATTTTCAATTTTTAGGGGATAACCCCCTAATTTTTTAATTTTTACAAAAAATTTTGGTAAAAAATAATATTGCCACCGTGTTCCCCATAGTTGAAAACCCCCGAGTACAAAAAATTAACCGATTTTGAGCCATTTTTGACATTCGCATATTTTTTACAAGTTTTAAGGGGTAGCCCCCTAATTTTTTAATTTTTTTAAGGAGTACCTCAATTTGATTGTTTCCTGCACACCTATCTCCTACCTCCTAATTATTAAAAAAAGCTGCAGGCCAATTTACCTTTCCTGACAAGGAATGCTCAACATAGGAAACGCGGATCTTGACAAGAGGCCTAGTAAGTTTGAAAGTAAAATAAGGAATCGAACCCGATGGGCCCAACATTGCTTAACTTGCCAGATCGAATGGGATCGCTCGAGACTGGAGTCGGGAAGTTTCGATAATATCTCTTTTTGAAACCGACTATAGAGTTATAGCAGCAATTTTGTTATTTCTAAAGGGTTATCAGGTATACTCTTTCAGAATATTTAGAAATTTTTGAAAAATTCAAGCGTCACTCGTGCATGTTCCTTGTCAAGTTTGTAAAAAATTACATTTTTTGCACAAAAAACTTTCTCATTCAAAGAGCTTATATTTTTTAACAATTTTTTATACCCTTTGCGGAAAAGCCATTTTCGTACAAATTTGCCCCCATAAAAATAGCAGGTGGCTTCTTAACTGAACAACAAAATTAATTTTTTGCTCATTAATCACTTCATAAGCTTCGAGGCTTATGAAGCACCGAAATAAGATTAGGAGTATAGTTTGCGGGGTTGTTTTCGAAGATTTTTGGTTACGAGGATTTTAGCAGGATTAATGTATAAGTCCATTTTCAGGTCCAGAGAAAATTTTTGGAAAATAATTTCCCTCGTGACATGAGAAAGGGTAATGAATATCGCAACTTAAAGGAGCAAACTAGTTCATAAATATGTTATTACACATTTAGCTGAAAAATTATAGACTTAACAAAAAAAATTCATTAACTTAAAGTGACGTTTTTTATAACTCAAGAAAGGTTCTTGAAACTCCTTACTGACGTAAAATTGGTCGTCTTCAATGTGAAAAAAAGCCATTGGGTTGAAGGCTGATAGGGGTATCCAATGGCGGTGCTATGGAGGAAGGGGTCATACAGAGTTCGTGGAACCCCCCCCCCCCCCCCCCCCCCCCCCCCCTCCAAAAAAATCAGAGAAATAAATAAATTTAATTAATGGTCTCCTTATAGTTCGTTTCAGTCCCAACTATAAAAAAGCTGGACCCAAAATTCAAAGTCCGAAGTTAGCATCCTGTCCGATCTGGCAAGTTAAGCAACGTTGGGCCAAAGTTGATATCGTAGGTTCAACCCTGGTCCGTTTCCTTGTATCCAAATTCGTTAAAAAATTTTGCATATGGGTATTTTTATGTGAGAAACCTTACCAACGTGTTCCCTTACATAAAAATACACATGCACAATTTTTTTATTGAATTCGGACACGAGGGAGCGAACTTATGATAGTCCATTCTGCCCAATGTTGCTTAACTTGCCAGATCGGACGGGATGCCGACTTCGGATTTTGAATCTTGGGTCCAGCTTTTTTTATAGTTGGAGCAGAAACGGACTATACTTAAAGAGTACCCCTCATACTTGAAAAATTTTACGGACATCGGCCCGTAAAATTTCTTGAAATCAATTTTCGAAATTGAGGCTTTGAAATTTAAATTTCGACCTTAAAAGTGGGTCGAAATCGAAATTTTGACCGATCGCTACTCCATGCCATAGTACAACTTTTTTATATTTTTAATGCCTTAACTTAAAATTTTTCTAATAATACAGCCTAAAGTCCAGGTTCAGTTTTTTTTCAAAATTCTAAAGCAAAGTTTATTTCAATGCTTAACTGACTAATAAGACTTCAAAAATTCGACCAAAATTTTCTTAAAATTTGAAATATGACCCCAAATTTCCTCCACATGACTAACATTAAAACAAATAATTTGAATATAAAAACTAGAGTATATTTTTTAATTAAGGCTGCCCACTAATTGTTTCGAAATGATTTCGAGACAATTAGTGGGCAGCCTAAATAATTTGTTTTTTCTACTCAAAATTTTTAAAAAAAGTTTGTCGAATTTTCAATTTTCTTAAAAAGGGCCTTCCGAGCCAAAGCCCGTTGGGCCCGGATCAGATTTTTCCCCAGTCTAAACTTATTGAAATGACCTTCTGCCGTTTAGACTGGAGGAAAAAATCTGATCCGGGCTCAACGGACCTTGGCCCGGATAACGGGCCTAAGCCCTGATGACCTGACCCGGATCATACGGACCTCAGGGGCCCAGATGACCCGGGCCTAAGCCCGCTATCCAGGCCCGTAGGGCCGGGCTTGGGCCCGTTTCGACCTCTGTTTGACATAAAAATAATAGTTCCAACGTGTTTCTCGTCAATTTTTACCCCTATATAGTGTATTTTCAAAAAATTTTTGACGTTTTTACTTCGGCATTTTTATTCCTGTTAAGTGCGCCCCCCCCATGACGAATAATATATCTTGAAGTTAAAAAATAAAATTTTGTTCCGGAAAAATTACGAATGAAGTCAAGCGACCAAAAGCTCTTCAAAATTCACGTATCCCTATTTATAGAAACTAAAAAGGCATACCACCCACAGATGAGTCGGCATAACGTGTTAAAAATTCTCTTTTAAGATGCTCGTTTTTATAACTCAAGAAAGGTTCTTGAAACTCCTTACTGACGTAAAATTGGTCGTCTTCAACGTGAAAAATGATTCAATGGCTTTTTAAGGTTATTGTCAAAGCTTTTTCACAAAAAATGTCCAAAATTTTCCATTTTTCATCAAGAATCTTAATTTTCTGTGCATTTTCAGTTGAAAACGGCCGTTTTCGAAAAAATTTCGCGCCTGCGACGATGTCTTTAAAACACCTTTTATAAGAAAACAGAGCTTTATGTCACAAAACATGTCACAAAATTTTTTAAGGGTTATCACTTTTTCGTGCGATTTTCTCGTTTTTCTATCGATTTTCATCAAAAGTAATTTCAAATCACGGCAAGTGTCAAGAAAAATTTCGCGAAAATTTTGTTTAAAAAACCGAAAAAGTCGAAAACAACCGACCGAACCGATAGATAAAAAAGTCGACCGAAACAGAAAGGTTGAAAAACCGATAAAAAACCGAAACCGAAAGGAAAAAAGTAGACCAAAATCGAAGCCGATCGATTTTTATCGGTTTTCCCTGCTCTATTTTCTCTCTCTTTTTATACTCGTCACTCAAAAATAAATTTAGAAATGTCTGGCGTTTTAAAACAAAATTATTAAAATTTAATTATCGTATACATTTATAATGAACTTGTTGTTAAGGACTACCAATTCAATAAAACGACCAAGAATAAGACAAGAAATCAAAATTCTTTTTTCATGTGTACAGGCCCCTGCAGGACAAAATGAGCATCCCACAAAAAATGACTACTTGACCGAGCTGAAGCGCCGAAGGCTGTGATCTACCATTACGATTTTTCATCAAAATTTTCCCATATTTCAACAATAATGCCCAAAAATCTGCTATTATTCAATATTCATTTTCTGAATATTTTTAGCTTAATAAAAGAATTTTACACAAAAAATTTTCCTACGGTGCTGTTTTTGCCTTAACTCATGGATTTAGACAAAATTTTCGGAGCTACTACAAAATAGGGGAGTCACTACATTTTTCGAAAATTTTTTTCTGACCCCTGTAGAGGTAAAAACATGGGGAATCCGAATTTGGCATTTTCGAAGCGAAAAAACGCTTCCTTGATTCAGGGAAAGCGTATTGTGTATTGAAACGAAAAGTCACAAAAATGCGATTTTTGCCTAAAAACGAGGTAAAAAAAGTGTGCGAGGAATCCGAATTTGACATTTATAAAAGTTCTCAAATTCAAAAAAAGCTGTATATCGACGCGAAAATTCAAGAAAATACACACATTTTTGCCCTAAAAAGGAGTCGATTTAGGCAAAACTCGCATTTTTGCGACTTTTCGTTTCAATACACAATACACCTTTCCTGAATCAGGGAAGTGTTTTTCGCTTTGAAATTTCAAATTCGGATTCCCCCGCATGTTTTACCCCTAGAGAGGTCATTTCCAGAAAAAAATTTTGAAAAATTTTTCACGTGGGTGCCCCCCCCCCTATTGTATAGTAGCTTCAAATGTTCATCAATAAATTTTCTGAGTATTTTCAGTTAAAACAAGTTTTTTCAACAAAATTTTTTTGCGCCTACCGGGGCAAAAAAACATAATAGTTAAGGTAATTTTTGAAATTTTTTTGAAAAAAATCGAAAAAATCACCTTGGTTCCCCTTTTCGTTTTTCCACCCGCAGGGAGTCAAACTGTCCGGGAGGGGTGTTACGCGTAACGCCAATGATGGAGCCAGTAAAAAATTTTTTTAAATTAAAATTTTTATAACCTTACTTTTGCCCTAATATTTTTACTAACAAGCACATAAAATTCCTACCTTGTGCATTAGAATTTGAAACTAATAGCAAAACAAAAAATATAGAAGCAAAAACTAGAACTGTCAATCGTTGCATTTTACAATAAAATAAAATGAATACTAGATCCTATTAGGTCTTTATATGTAAGTCCTTATGTCCAATGAAAGCGAAAATTTTCGCCGAATATGGAAAACTATAGTCACGCCTCTTTTTTAGCTAGACTTTAGCGAGGAAAAACAAGCGTAAGTTCAAAACCTAATTTACGCAATATATTAATATGTTCTTGGCAGAAAATGGCAAAATTACAATTTACGTCTTTCCAACCACCACTATCCGACGACCACCACACCCACTTTGCCATAACAATCATTAGACCGGAAACGAAGGATCCTACTATTTCCGGGTTCACTATATTTATTTGTTTACATTTCGATCTCATCATTTTTTGAGTACATTGGATGTATGATATTACGAATTTTTGAATAAAAAAGGGTTCATAAACCCTTCACACATATAAAACCAGAAAATAAAAATTTTCAGAAATGTCTGTTTTTACAACTTACAAGAGACCTTCTTCTGTCTGACAAACTCAGATTTTTTCGAGACCTAGCTCAAAAGTTAGGAAAAAATGAATATAATAGACGCTTGATTGATTAGATATAAATTTTTTGAGCTATGGGGTCATAAAGTTGCAAACTTTTTCTATTTTTAATTTTAAAAAAGCACTAGCACTTGATTTGAAAAGACGTCATCAACAAGCCTCATTGGTGCAGTAACAAAGCAGCGGCTTCGTTACCACAAAGTCGTTGGTTCGAATTCCGCTTGAAGCCACTTTTTTTGCACAAAGTATCGAAAATGTTTTGCAACTTTATGACCCTATAGCTCAAAAATTTATATCTAATCAATCAAGCGACTAATATATTCGTTTTTTTCACATTTTTTCCTAACTTTTGAGCTAGGTCTCGAAAAAATCTGAGTTTTTCAGACAGAAGAAGGTCCCTTGTTAGTCCCCTTGAAGTAAAAAAACTAAAATTTTCAACAAAAAGCCCAAATTTTTTGAATGCCTTTGTAGGGGTATACTCCTTGTAAGGTAAATTCACCTGAAAAAATCAATAAATTCCTTCGAGTATACATCTTGAAAAATGCCTGAATACACAAAATTTGGTACTACTAATTATATTCGTTTAGCTGCTGCAAATGACAGGACTATTTTTCGGAAAAATTTTTTTTAATAAAATTTTCTAAATATCTCTATATGGGTTTTTCGATGCGGGAAGTCCAAAAAACGCACTCCCAATGCCTGAAAATTTTTTCTTTACCCTATATCGACTAGCGACTTGCCTTAAAAGAGGTTTTTATATCAAATTGATGCCAACTTGGCCTGAAATTTTGTAATCGGGGGTTTTCGTTGTCAAACATGTCTATCATTTGTGAATCCAGTGAATCACCAAGTTTTTACAACTTACAAGGGACCTTCTTCTGTCTGACAAACTCAAATCACCAAGTCCACAATAGAATCCCAATGGCAGAAATGGCGCGCACATGTCCGTTTAAAGTATGGCATTCACGACAAGCAATACGATTTTCACATTGCCAAATTCAACTGTCACGAACATTTTGAACGAAATTTTCTACAATTTTTGGAGTCAAGTCGCCGCCCAGTATCCATGTAACCCACAACTTTGCCGTTATTGGTCTTCTTATTCCAACGGCCCTCTTTAAGGTCACAGAGGGTGAAGGTTGCTCCTTCTAGTCCCCTGGAGACTCCCCTACCACATTTGGTTAAGGGATAAGCTGAACGCACCCAAAAATAGAATTATTGGCTCACAAAACTATCGCCAATTCGCTATAGCCGAAAACCCCCGATTACAAAATCTCAGGCCAAATTGACATCATTTTGACATAAAAAACCCATTTTTGAGCCAAGGAGCTAGTCGATATGTTGTAGCCGATATTGAATTTAGCGATCTTGAATCGGCTAGCGAATCTTGAATATCCTAAATCGGGTAGCCGATTCATGAGCGGCTAAATTCAATATCAGCTACAACAGATATAGGGCCAAGAAAAAATTTTCAGACATTAGAAGTGCTTTTTTGGATTCCCCGCATCGAAAAACCCATATAGGGTTTTTTAAGAAAATTTTATCGGAAAAATAACCCTATCATTTGCGACAGCTAATGCTTAGTAGTACCGAAAGCAGGGCTGTTGCGGAACAAAACCGGAACAGAGACGGAGCATGCCCAAAAAGTATGTTCCTGAATATCTAGCATCATAATTATTTTTTTAAACGATATAAAAATGCTTTTCAGGACCGGAACTCTACTAGGACTACATAAGTTTTTCAGTTAGATAAAAAGATACCTTCAAGAAACTCAAAATTTCGGTCAGTATTCCTGGTATTTTTTTACCTATTGGTCTACCAATAGGTAAAAAAAGATAGGTCCAAATAATTTTTGACGTGTAAAATTCTCCTTGTCCGTCCCCAGCACTATTCTGGACTGTCTAAAGTTAAAACGCAGCTAAAGTCGACAATTAAATGAGTTTATGCTAAATTTAGTAGCCATTTACTAGATTAATATATGGCCTAATAAATTATAAAAACTAAACAGAAAAAATATTTTCCTTCTTTAAAATATGTTATTTTGAAGTCTTGTTCGTTCCGACGGACATGGGACGGACAAGGCTTCAAAAAAAAAAATGAACTTTGATAATTCTCGCCACGTACCATACATGGTTGCAGGAATACCAAATGAGGCCAACATTAAAAGATCAGTAGCTGAAGATTCACTAAGCTCTATTGTGTATGGGGGTAATTTCAAAGCAAGAAAAGGCTTTCAACCTGCAGGTTTGTAAGAAAAACGTTGTTATGTCTAGCTTCTGTTTTAGTCTTCAATAGTATTAAGGCCCTACACAAGTTCGTCGTACTGACGCAAGTTCAGTACAACGGGCCCGCAAGTCGTCGTACTGGCCGTTGTACTAACTGGTTTTCCATTAGTTTCTCCGCGACTTTTCGACTTTTCTAGGGTATTTTTGCAACAAAATTATCGAAAATGCCGTCGTACTGAAAAAATTCGCACGGAAAAGCCATCGTACTGACAATTTTACACTTTCGCCAGTACGACGCCGTTGTACCCAGTACGACGAGTACAACGGCTCCATCGTACGATCGTCGTACTGGAAACTAGAAGCTTCCGTTCTATCGCACTGATGTGCGTTCCGTCGCACTTTTATGCAAACTATTTTAAAATGTCATCGCACCCGTTGTACTGGCCCAAAAGACACTATAAATCGACGAAAAATCACTTTTGCCAGTACGATGAACTTGCGTAAGCTTGCGTAGGGCCTAAAGGTAGTGTGCAAGCTATTAAAATTTGAATTTCCGCCAGAGCAGGAATTTTCTTTTTAATACTTAACTTTTGGCGGGAATTCAAATTTTATTCGGTGTTATTTTACAAGTTTCAACGTGCAAAGTACGATTCTACAGTCAAACCTATGTTTTATGACACTTCCGTTTTATGACACTCCTTTTAACATGCATTTTTATCAAGTTTTTTGAATGTTTCATGTAAAAATTACATAAAAATTGATTAAATTGCATTATAAATTGTCGAGAAAATGGGTTTATAATTGGGGTTGTAGCTTTTCTCAACTTAGGGTTGTAAATTGGATGTTTTTGGTAAAAAATTTATCGATTTTTAGTTTGGTTCTAGCTTTAAGCAAAATATAACCACACTTTTCTAAGCGATTTTTTCTTACTTCCATTTTCTGTACTTATTTTTATATGAAAAATTCATAAAAATTTATAAAAAATGAAATTTAGATGAAGTTTAGTTACCCCCGGATGGGTGTCATAAAACGGAAGTTTGACTGTATTTATATTATTGGGGAAAAAACTTTCATAAACACGTTTTTATTGATTTTAATAGACAAAAATGTCATTTATAGTCATATTATGCTTTTTAGTTTTTTAAACGCTTTTGATTTTTCATCGCTAATATTTACAAAATGAAAAGCTTTTTTCAAACGATCTCTCTCTTAAAATTTCCATTTTAGATTTTTTTCTATTTTATAGAGGAAGTTTGTAACGAGAAAGAATAAAGTTTTGAACTGGTTGAAACCCATTGTTACCAAGTAAAGCCTTTGTTGCTAAAATATTCAAAGTTCATATGGCTAATGATTGTATTTAAAATTTTTCGGAACAGGTGACCCACTTTTCAAAAGATTTTTTTGAATTGGCCCTCATACATGTGCAAGGGAAGAAAGAAGCTCTCTAACCCACTCACTCATCAGCCCAAAATTAGGGGGAGGGGAACTCACTCGGCCGGTCGAAGGCTGTCAAGTGAAGGGGTATAATGTTCCCCCATTGTGATTTTTTACCAAAATGACTAAAGTTTCCTATTTTTTCACAAATGTCAAAAATTTCCCATTTTTCAACAAAAATCACAGCTTTTTGAGCATTTTCAGCTTAAAAACAAAATTTTCCAATAAATTTTCGGGGGAATTCAAATTTTAATAGCTTGCACACTACCTTTAAGTGCCCAGATCTTGAAGTGAAATTTGAATCGATGAAAAACGAAGTCAAAGATAATGTCGGGCCTCAAATGTCTAGGATGCAAATGTTAAGACGCTAGTGTCGTACAGCCAAAACTTTTATAGGAAATTGGGACTGATATTGATATAGATACGTTAGAACAGCTTACTGAATATGTTAAAATTGCATCTCCATTAGGCAGTATTTCACATATAAGGTTATGTTGTATTAATCTTGTAATTGAGTGTAATTGTGCTATTATAGGACTTTTGATGAGCTTCCTCCTGATGGTGTACAATGCTCTATAAAGGAATGCGAAGACAGAATTTTTGATATCACTGTGTTTAGAAACCATCGAAAAGAAAAGCATACTTCAGAAAGAGAAAGAGTCCTGCCTTATGTTTGTCGTCATCAAGATTGTGATCCAAATAAGGAATTTGCTTGCAGATCTTTTTATTCCCATAATAAGATATTTCATTTCTTCGATTATAAATGCCAAAGTAGAAAATTACCGTAAATATTCTAAAATAAGCCCAGTCTCTAGAATAAGCCCAGTCTCTAAAATAAGCCCATCCTTTTGGGAGATTGAAAAAAATAAGCCCATGGGCTTATTTTAGAATATTTACGGTATACGAAAGCTTTCCTTTAACCATATTTTAGCTTGCGGTATGAATGTCTATCATGCCGATAAAAATGTTCATATTGATGCCAATCCTGAACAAATTGTCAATTTTCCATGGTGTTGGAAGCCTTTTATAATTCCTTCAATGAATATTAGGTTTGATAATTTATTAATTGTTGGGATTAATTTTTGAAATTAAAGATGTCCATGTGCTGAAAAATTATCCTTACCCGATGAATGTCTTTGTGTACTTGATATGAAAAAAATCCAATGCGTTTTCTTCGAGGATTTGGCTGAGATTTATGCCTTATCAATGATGAGATAGCGCAAAAAAGCTGGTCAGTATTTTTTCTTTTCATCCATCTTTGAAAAAGATGCACATTTCTTTAATCATTCATTTTATAGCTCAAAAAAAGCCATGTTATATTCAGTATGCTCGAAAATTCTTGGTATTACAGAAGAAGAACTGCCCGTTTGTCTTTAAAAAAAGATCCCTTATTTGCTAATTTAATATATGTACTCTTGTTGTTATTTTACTTGATAATGTTTTGTGAAATTTAGCTAACTCAAAAGAAACAGTAAAAAAAGAGAGAGATAAAAAGGAAACAGTAAAAAGCAACAAAAAACAGAAAAATTCTCTCTGAAAAAAATTTCATCAAAAACCGCCTTCTGTGAGGCAATTTTTTGTCCGACCGAGAATAAGCCATAATTATTACCCCCCTTTAAAAATGGAAAAAAACTAACGTTAGATATAGGGGGGGGGAGGGGTCAGCCAAAACCTAACAATTTAATTACAGGGGGATCAAAAATCCGAAAAAAAGCAAACGTAATTTAAGGACAGCCCCTATATGAACTTATACAATTGGCTTTATATATAATTTTAAGGGGGTATGCTTTACAACTTTCTTTGATTCGATAAAAATAAAATTCAAACTTCGGACATCGAAACCCTCCCGTTCAAGATGAATTTTGCACCGTTTTCTGCTGCTCCATTGATACTTAATTGTTATTAAACAGTTGAGTGCGATGATTTCAAAAAATTTTCTTGGAAAATGCCCTATAGTTATTGTCTAATTTTTATATGTTTTGTACGAATATTTAAATATGTTATTATAAAATAAAAATTATGGTGTCAGTGTTATACAGGGTGGTGCAAAAAAAGTTCCATTTACTATTTTTCATGAATTTTGGACCCAAAAATTTTTTTTCCTAAAAATAACCCTATTAGGGGTAATTCAATGCAGGGAATCGATTGTGCGCAATCCTGAAGCGCGAAAACGCTTCCTAGACTTTGATTCAGGGAAAAAATGACCATTTTCGCTTCTACCCTATTTTTCCCTGAATCAGGGTCAGGGAAGGATTTTCAAGCTTCGAGAATGCGTGCAATCGATTTCCTGCATCGAATTACCACTAATAGAGTCATTTTTAGGCTGCGTTCAAGCATGTTAAAAAAAATTCTAACTTTGCCTTTTTTATTTGGACCTATCTCTTCAATAAAATCATGTTTATTGAAATGATTGGTCATGAAGGATAAAATCAGGCAATAAATTTATACTTCTCGACCAATAAATTTTATGCTTCGTGATCAATCATTTCAATAACACGATTTTATTGAAAATCAGGCAAAGTTAGACTTTTTTGACATGCTTGAACGCAGCCTAAAAATGACCCTATTAGTGGTAATTTGATGCAGGAAATCGATTGCACGCATTCTCGAAGCTTGAAAATCCTTCCCTGATCCTGATTCAGGGAAAAATAGGGTTTGAAGCGAAAATGGTCATTTTTCGCTTTTTCCCTGAATCAGGGTCTAGGAAGCGCTTTCGCGCTTCAGGATTGCGCACAATCGATTCCCCGTATTGAATTACCCCTAATAGGGTCATTTTTAGGAAAAAATTTTTAGGTATAAAATTCATGAAAAATGGAACTTTTTTTGCTCCACCCTAGATTTATTTATTTTTACTAAAAGTTTTATTTTCAAATCTTTTTTGTACGTCCCCCAAAATTTCTTTGTCATTATGCATGGCGCCATATTAAAATTTCGCTTTGATTTTCGATCATTTCAAACTCATACATAGTCCTTTCTCTAGTCCCCTCCGATTTTTACACTATCTCTAAGCCAAAGTTGTTTGTCTATTCTTTCTCGTCTGCGCTCGGCGTCTTGAACTAGCGTCAGAACTATGCAAGTTAGATTCCATTCAGGAACTTACAATTCCAATCAATACGGCTGTTTATTTTCAAGGCTATTTTTAGCGCCATAATTCTTAGGTGTTAGAAGGTGGATATAGGTGATTAAGATAATTTTTAAAAAACGATTTCTATCAAATTCGATCCTTGGAAAGTACTATTTTTTCGAAGGTGCTCAAAAATTTTGTAAACCGACAAATACCCAAGGTTTTCGGCATACGCAATAACGGGATGGAACGATCGCTCAAACAACACAAAACGGGGATGAACAATGCGGGATGAAAAGAACGGGAGACAAAAATGGGACGACAAGAACGGGACGATTTCAGATCTCGGCTAGAAATTTTGATTTGGTGTCAAAGACTTTTTTACTCAGGATAAAAAGTTGAGAAAAAAGTCTTTTACACTATCCAAAAATTCCCTAAAGGAGCTGAGATCTGAAGAAAAAAATCGTCCCGTTTTTGTGTTCCGTTCTTGTTCGTCCCGTTGTGTATGCCAGGTTTTCGACTATGCTGATCCTAAAAATGAAAAAATTTCCATAGGTTTTCCGAGTAGATTTCGAGATCCATAGGGGTGCCATTTTGACGCATGGGCCAAAATGGCGACCCTCAAAAGTACCTTACTTATGGAACGACCCAATACCTTGGACATCAGATCAAAAGTCTATTTTTACAGAAATCGTCTTTTAAATTGGATTATGATGTGGGTTTGAACTAAGTTTAGCTTGGTTATATAGAGAACTTTAATGCTACAATTTGGTCATAGGTTTTTCTAGCCATTTTTTCGTGCCCGACTTTTAATTTTAACTATTGTTGATTCTTTAGAAAAATGGGTTATTACTTTTAAACTATCATGATGGATGAAGCTCGTTCTTCTAGCGATAATTCTGCTAATTCTATAAAACTCAATGCCACCAGTACTACGGCGACGCAAAAAGCTAGAAGATTGGATGCGTTTGCTTCTAGATTAGCGTAAGCTTATACTCTAAATCACAGTGCACAAACACCCATAAAATTTGTTGTAGATTTGCGCGACCTCCCCCTCCCCCCTCCAAATCGGGTCGTGCACATTTCCAAAAAAGGGAAAAGATGGACTGACACTTTGTTGCGAGACCCCTCTCGTCGGCCAATATGCGCTATCACCCACTACACGCCTAGCGCGAGTCGTGCGACCAGTATTTGAATCTGTTGTACAACAGAATATTCTGTTGTTCAACAACACAACAGATTCAAACACTGTGCGCGACACCCCCACATTCTCTGTAAAATTTTACGACCCTTTATGGAAGTTGTGCAATTGTGCTTCGAATCTGAACATAAAATAAAAATTGGATTTTTTTAGAACAAGAGGCACTGCTGTCCCAGTACAGACCTCGGATGGCTCGCCAACAAAAACTGTCTTAAATGGGCAACAACACTGTGATATCGTTGGGATAAATTGCATTCATTGTTCCCAGTCAATTAACTCGACCTCTGAAGCTAGAGCTTGTTCTTCTTGCAAAAAGTAGGCAGTCAAAAACGTTCATGAACTTTCTGAATATATAATTTTTTCATAGTGTTTTTTCCGGGTGGACTGGTCCTTTAAATCAGAAAATTTTCAGATTAGTCCATTTGGAATGTGACAACGAGTCGTTTATTGACAACATGGGTGGTGTATACGTGTGCGAAAGTTGTAGGAAAGGACCACTGGTTGGTGGTGATGCTATGTTGCCAAGTGCCATGGATTCAACAGATGATCAAGATTTTTCGTCTATTGCCAAGAGGATTTTGGGTATGCTACTTAAAGGAACACTCTCAGCGACTACAGTTTTAGTGACATTTTTGAAATGGTCGATATCCGGTCAGGAAAAAGTTTTTTCGACGTGTTCTTTCAGAATAGGGTTTTCAATGTTGGAAATTAGAGGCATTTTTTGAGCGGCCAGCACTTATTGAACAACCTCTTTATTACAACGAAAACCTGCAGTCCAGTCACAAGAATTTTTTTATCATGTGAAAGTACATAATTGAAAACCCTATTCTAAAAAACGTTCGAAAAAGCTTTTTCCTTACCAGATATCGATCATTTCAAAAATGGCACTAAAACTTTAGCCGTTGGGAGTGTCCTTTTAAATATTTTGACCAACATTATTTCTATAAAATTTTGGCCAGTTGACATCCTTTTGGTTTCATTTTATATTTATCGGTTTAGCTCAACGCACATCATCGACTAGTATAGATTTTTCAAGCCTTACTAGCCAATCTACAAATACCTTGGTTCAAGCTCAACAGACCAGTATTCAGTCTCAATTTTCAAGCACACCTGGTTTAGATGAAGATTTGTTTGGCTCTCAAAATTTGGGTCTAATGTCTGGGATGTCATCTCCCGGATCTGCTTCCATTACCACTGTCAGCACATCACCTGGAGATCAACACGATATCACTCCTAGTGACAATGAAGAATATAAACCGACCAAGTATGTGTTTTTGAATTATGGGCATTTCCCATCAAGAGATAAAAAATGGATAAACCATTTTGAAGATACTACACAATAGGTAGCCACCCACATGAAAAATTTACAAAAATCTGAATTTGACATTTTCGAAGCGAAAGGTCGAACTTGGATCCAAGTGAAACATTTGCCACTTCACTATGACTGTGAACTTTTTCTTTTTTCGAGAAATGCGCTATATTTTGAAAAAAAGAAAACAAATAATTTTAGTTCACAACGTGTCGATGGACGCTCAACTCGAGGTGGACGAGGGGGTGCTAAAAAGAAACCCGGTGGTCCAGGTCGCGGATCAACATCAATGAGAACCAGATCAGGTGGAAAGCCATCCATCGCTTCATACGCTTATCTAAATTCTGCCGGATTTACCATGGAACCATCTGAAAAGCCAAAAAGAGGAAGAGGTGGAGGGTCTGGCAAGGGTAAAGGTGGTGGTCGACCAAGAGGTCGAGGAAGAGGAAAGCCGTAAGCTTTTTTAAAATAAAAAAATTTGCCCTGAGTGCATGTTTCCTCAAGCGAGTTCGAAAAATCGATTTTACAAAAAAAAGAGTTTATCTATACTTTTAGTGGCTCATCATACAACACAATGACTTATCTTCAATCTTCTAGCAGCTCATTATCTATCCGACGTGAAGGAGAAGATCGTGAAAGCATGGAATCTTTTGAATCCAGCAAACAGAGGCAACTTGAAGAAAATGACTATATCCGAACCGCCATCGTGACTAATGCCAATGATCCGTTTATGAACGGCATTTCTCTCTGTTTAATTTGTGGTAGTGTAGGAAAAGATGTAGAGGGAACGATGCTAACTTGTACCAGTTGTGCGCAAAGTTATCACACATATTGTGTTAATATGCATAACAAGGTAAGGATTATGATTAAGATTCACGAGAAAGGCCGATTGTAACCGATAAGTTTTTTGAGTCATGATTTTGTGCTGTGAGATACTTATGAAACAACCTAATATACACTTTTAGCTAAACAACTCAATCTTAAAAAGAGGCTGGCGATGTATGGACTGCACGTTGTGTGAAGGCTGTGGTAGCGGAAAAGATGAGTCAAATTTGTTGCTCTGCGATGAATGTGATGTGGCCTATCATATCTATTGTTTAGAGCCAAAATTAGAAAGAATTCCGCTTGGATCGTGGAGATGTAAATGGTAGGCGTTACAAAATGAATTTACAATATACTCGAAAACCTTTCGCGCTTTATACATTGATTCAGGGAAAATGTATTGAAGCGAACACAATAGAGGAGCCACTCATGTGAAATAATTTTCGAAAATTTTTTCTGAAAATGAAAATGACACCTCTAGGGGTAAAAACATGCGGGAAATCCGAATTTGATATTTTTCGAATCGAAAAAATGCTTTCCTATTCAGGGAAGGCCTGTGTATTGAAGCGAAAAGTCACAAAAATGCGAATTTGAATGCGATTTTTCGACTTTTCGCTTCAATACACAAACTTTCCCTGAATCAGGGAAGTGTTTTTTGGCTTCGAAAATGTTAAATTCGGATTCCCTGTTTTACCCCCTAGTGAGGTCATTTCCAGAAAAAATTTTTTTTTCACGTGGGTGGCCTTCCTATTGTGTAGTAGCACCCCCTTTAAGTCAAATTTGAATTCTAACGCCGGCATGGTGTTCCCCATGGCCAAAACCACCCATGCTACACAAAACCAGCCGCTAAAACGTCGCATTTTTGAATTTTATGATGTCTGGCTTTTCGCTTTAATACATTTTCCCTGAATCAATGTGAGAAGCGCAAAAGATTTCTGAGTATAAAAATTTTCAAAATTTCAAAAACTCTAATTTTAGGTGCGCTACATGTTGTCGTTGTAATAAACAAGTTCAATCTGGCCTCGATCTACAACGTCTAGAAGGCCTTTGTGAAACTTGTCACTCTCTGCGAAAATGTCCAAAATGCTATAAACTTTACGAAGTCGGGGATCTACTAATCAAATGCCAACATTGTATTCGATGGTATCATGCAAGATGTGAAGATTTGACAAGTGAAGAAGCTGCGGAAAATGCTGCTGAAAACGCTTTTCGGTGCAGTTTATGTCGGCCACGTCTGCATGCGGGATACCGTAAGTGTTAGAAAATTTTAATTTACGAAACGAAAAAATGCTTCCCTGATTCAGGGAGGCCTGTGTATTGAAGCGAAAAGTCGCAAAAATGCGATTTTTCGCTTTTTAGGATTTAGAACAATTTTTTCAAAAATCAAAAAAATCCGTTTTTGGGGTCCAAAAAATTCTAATTCCGAAAGTCTTATATCAAAAAAATTTAGAAGATCCTCTCAACACAACTACCATACTTGATGGCGTTATGGTCAATAAATTTTCACCAGAATTTCAACGTTTTATGGGCAATTTCCGGAATATCCCCAATTATGGCACTACTATGGATTTTTCACATGGCTACCATCGTTTACTCTCAGCCGAACATCATGGTAACATTTTTGGAGAACAGCTTTTTTGTTCATTTCACAAGGCATAAAAAAATGTTTTCACCAAACAAACATTTTTGCTCGAGTTCGAATCTCACTGCCGCCAAAATTTTTTTGCCTTTTTTCAATTTCTTTTCAATTGTTTCTAATGTATTTTTATGCCTAATTTTTATTTTTACAGATTTTTATTGAAAGATATTTAAAACAAAATTTATCAACAAAAGTAGATAAAAGCAATTTAAAAAAGAATTTGAAAAAGATAAAAAAATTTGGACGGCAGTGGGATTCGAGTCCGAGCCAAAAAGCCTTTAAGGCTGCATATATAGACACTACACCATTGGTGAAGTGCGATTTATTATTGCATTTTTTGCTTAAAGGAAACATATTAATTTCTTCTCCGATCGTACAAAGGCTCGAATTTTCGGGAATAAATTTTTTTATAACTTTTAGCCTAAGTCTAATAAACTGGAAAAATTTTTGGAAGATTTCGAAAATCTCATCCGAGTACTTCGAAATGGTTCCTTGTTAGAATGCCCCACCATTTCCATACTTTTTTGTTGGCCTGACTAACTCATGATCAAAAACCTCAAAATTTAAATATTTCTAGACCCAGAAGACCTAATTGTGGATGATATCGAATATGCAATGCAATTTACCACTGGACGGGGCAGAGGCCGAGGAGGTGGACCAGGAAGAAAAATGCTCAAACTTGGCGTTGGCGGCTTCCATGTCAAAATCCCAAGACATAGATTATTGGCTATGGAAAAAGAAGAGGAGCAAAATAAAGAAAAAGAAGAAGCGGAGCAAAATGAGCTAGGGCCGAATGGAAAACCGAGAATTCGGAGGCCAAGAAAACCGAGGAGACATGCCATCGAGGATGCTTATCCAATAGCTATACAAGTATGTTAGTAAAATAAAAAAAATGAAATTGCCCCGTTATCCCCGATATCCAATCAAAAATTTCGGGCATTGACTCAAATAAAACGAAGAGGGTGGGACGAAACGAATGAGGCGATCGAATGAAACAATACGAATAAAACGATACTAATGAAAAAATAATTTTATGCGGGAATTCGAATTTCACATTTCGGAGACCTGAAAATCTTTCCCCGAATCAAGAAAAGGCTACTTATACACATTTTTGATAAGAATCACATGCCATACGTCATATAAATAGCCTTTTCTTGATTCGAGAAAAGATTTTCAGGTCTCGGAAATGTGAAATTCGGATTCCTCGCATAAAATTACCCCTAGAGGGGTCAATTCCAAATGATAAAAACATTTTGAAAATTTTCACGTTCAGTGGGATACCTTTAGTTCCGAACTTTCCCTTACCACCCCCGAATTATTGAAAAATGTGGATTCCTTGCCTAATTATGCCATTTTTCGAACTCAAAATTTTTTAGGAAGCCTTTTTCGGAACCCAAGGAGTTGACGGAAAAACCCTCTTGGAGATGAAAGAAGTTATGGACGAACCAGTTCTCGGTGAATACAGACGACCTACCCTGTCCATCAACACCAATAAAGCGGGTACTATACTCTCAGAGCAGTCTGCCGAAACACTTCGGACACAACAAGAACAAGACATGTTAGGTGACATATTTGTACATGATTTGGGCATCGATATGGATATGGGCATGGATATTGGAGAATTCGACCTGAGTGAGCTTATAGGGGAAGACGACGATGATGCTGATACTCCCATCGATGAGTCGGTTAATGGTGAGTATAGTTTTTGAATAATATTTTTTATCAATTTTTCATTTTAAAACGATATTTTCAAAAAAACATTTTAGATGGTTTCTCAGTCACTGGCTCTCAATCAGGCATGCTTTGCTCCCCATCTGCATCGAGTGCCATGGGATTGGGTGATACAATTGGATTCATGGATGGAAATAGTAATCAGACTAGGCCGCATTCGCAAACAAATTTCACTCAAGGGAATTTACAAGATAACCCCTTCCTGCAAATGCAACAGCATCATTTACAGCAAAGACAGCAGCAACAACAAGCTAGGATGGGTATGGGAGCGACTAGTATACAGCGGTCTAATAGTCAAGTAAGGGTTAAACTCTATCTCATGGTGATATTTCAAAAAGCGGTCTTAGTGGCTAGTTTGCTGGTCATTTATGTTATTGGCGTGGGTTCCACGCCAATTTTCTATGCGGGGAGCACGAATTTGACGATTATTATTCAAAAAATCCTTACTCCTGTTCCCCACACGCAGCTTAGATAAACAAAAAAGTCAACATTTTCATTTTTAGATCAGCGATGTCGCCAAAGAAATGGTTGAGCGTGTCAACCAAGCCACTGAACGATGGGAAGAAGACGAACCACTTGGCGACAAAGCCACCAAAGCCGCTGTCCTTTATTCTAATATCTCGCATCCAGAACTCAAATCTCAATACCCCAACTGGAAAGACCGTGTCAAGCATATTACTCGCCTATGGCGTACCCTCGATCCGTCCAAACGACAAGAATACGTGAACAAGGCCAGAGAAAACCGAGCTAACCGGCAAAAAGTTCCGAGAATGAGAAGAACAGCGGCAGCAGTAGCAGCAGCGACAACGACGATGCCTGCACCAGTGACAAAATCTCAATCGGTTAATGAGCTGACTACTGGAAGTGGTATTGGGCAAGTTTCTGGTCAGCCAGGGACATCACAAGTAAGATTTTTTTATTATACTAATACATTAAACATGAAATGTTTGTTTGTGTCTCTTCCATTATGAACGCAACAGCTTATACAACTAGGCAAAATTTTTTTGATAGAGATTAAACTCGAACCTGCGATCGTTGGCATACCGGGCCAGTGCTCTACCACTGAACTAAACAGTCACATAAACAACGATCTTCAAATTCACTTATGACTTATCTAATTCCCGCATTTTAGGTAAATCCTCATATGCTCCAGCTTCAAATGCATCGGCAAATGTCTCAACCAGCTGACATGAGCGTATTAAATTTCGAGCAAAAATTTAAAGTTCCATCAGTTCCATCTGGTAGTACTCCCGATACACCCACTGGAAATCCTGCTCTTGGCCAAAACCTTGCCGTGCAACAAGTCCAACCACAAGTCCAAACTCCGACGATGCAGCAGCCACAATTTTTCCAACAAATTCAAAATCCGCCACAAACTCCAACAACTCCGGGACAGGCTCAAATTCAACAAATTTTGCAGCAACAAGCTCAGACTCAAGCACAACAGCAACAACAACCTCAAAGGCCTCAAGTTCCACAAATGCCACCTGGGATGTCGTCGGCTAACATGCGGTTGCCCATAGGAGGGCCTCAAGTTGGAGGCCAAGGGCCGATAGTTGGACAGCCACCTCCGCAATTTATGCGGCCACCAATGCAGCAACATCCATTGGCACACATGCCAAGAGAGGTTATTGAGCAGTATGACTATTTGTGGAAGAGGACGGAAGATTTGCAGAAACAAGAAAAGGTGAGATAACTGTTCAGCAGTGGCAAGGCCAAGGGCAAACATGGGTAGAGGTGCAGAAATGCTGCTCCTGTACTCTCAAATTGCCCTGTACCCATATTCCCGCATTTTTGGCCATGTTTGATAAAAAATGACAATTTTGAGCAAAATTTATTTTTTATAGCAAAAACGATTTTTGGCCCCTCAAAAATTGAAAAATACGTTAAAAATTGAAAATTTCATCAAAAATTGAAAAAGTTGAGTAGAGGAGAGACAACTTACTCTTACCTTCCTATAGGAGGGAGAGAGTAACCTACCCCAGCAGCATTGTACACTCCATATCTGGTACCATGATCATGGCGTCTGGATCCTATTTATGGTGTCTAAGAGCCTAAAATCTCATTCTTCTACCTATCTTTCTCTCACACCCAAAAATACAAAATCACATTTTAGGCCATCGAAGCCGACCTCAGCCGCATGCGAAAACTCAAGAAAAACTTGACTGCTAAAAAACGCGCCCTCAACAAAAACACCCGCCCCGATCCAATAACTGGTAATGAATGCTTCCACGATCTTACCGCTGCAGACAGCCAGCAATTGGCTGAAGTTTCCACCAAGATCCCAGAGCGGCAACAAAATATGGACGAGGTCCGAAAAGAGATCAGGGCACAAATGGAAAAAGTCAAGGAGTTTGAAACCCGTTACAATATCAATATGGGTCAACCATTTCAAGCCATGTTTCAAGGGGCACCAGGCCAGCCTCAACAAATGATGTTGAATAGATCTCCAACTGCAATAGGGACACCGACTGGACAAATGCCTATGAGTGGACAAGGGCAGATGCAGTTTATGAATCCTAATGTAAGGGTTTATTGAATTATCCTCAGAAAACGCAAAGGGCGGACGTTTTTAGGCCAGCTGAGGTCTGCTTAACCAAGGCAGATTGGATCAGGCCTGCACTAGGGGCATGTATCCAAGTCCATGTCTATCTGAACTTGGGTTAGATTCTTGGGGAAGGAATGAGGGAGGGGGTAGTTCACGGCGGTCAACCATGGAAAAAGCAAAGAAAATTTTTTTTAAATGACTTACTTCAATCAACTCATCTCGCTAAGACGAGTAGAATGAATACTATAACATGGGGTTTTCACCACTGAGCCCATAGTCGAGTTGCTAATGTGATAGATTTGCAGTTTATAGACTCGGGTTCGAATCCTCTTTCGAATTTAAAGTTGTCCAAATAGAATTTTGACAACTTTAAATTCGAATCGGATTTGAACCCGAGCCTATAACCCTCAAATCTGTCCCTTTAGCCACTCGGCCATAGGCTCGAGTTGGCTCATCAAACCCCGTGTTATGATATTTGTTCTACTTGTCTCAACGAGCTGGGTCGATTGGAGTAAGTCGTTAAAAAATTGTTCATTGTATACAAAGGCTCAATTATGAGCCTTTCCTTCCATGTCACAAACCTCAAATTTTCAGCTCATGGGCATGTCCCAGTCAACACCAACCACACCAGCCGGAATGACATTGATGCGTCCATCTCAACCCCAAACAGCTGATGTCCTCTCCATGGCCTCCACACCAGGACAATCAGGACCTCCCACAGCTTTTCCATTTCCACAACACCAGCAAATTCGAATGCAAAATCTTCAAACTATGACTCCTACAAATGTTCCCAATCTACCACCAGGTTATCCAACTTCTGGGCAACTAACATCTCCCTTACTAGGGTCAAGAATGGATGGAGACCAGTTTTCAATGCACTCGGAGTCGCCGACACCAAGTGGTGGAAGACCAGCCTCATCGGCTTCGATTGGATATAGTAGCTTGGATAATAAAGATTTTCCTCAACAAAGACCTGGAAGAGGAAGGAAGAGGAAGAAGGGGATTGAAGAGGTGAAAAATTGATTTTTTACTTTTAAAAATTGGTGATAAAATGAGTCCCAAAAATTTTATAAAAAAATCAAATTTCATGTTTTCTATAAATTTCAAGATTCGATTATATATAAGATCAAAATAACCCATTTTGTGTAGTATAATGTGTATGTGTATGATAGGACATTTGTTTGGCCAATGAATGAAAGTGAATTGAAGAGACGTTTCTTTCAGTGGACTCATAGTGTAGTGGTTATCACGCTCGCTTCACACGCGAGAGGTCGCCGGTTCGAACCCGGCTGAGTTCAATCTCTTTTTGCCACAAAATATTTTTTGATTAAATTATTAAAATTTATTTTAACTTTTTTAGTTTTCTGAACCATTAATGAGATCATCAGTTTTGGGCGGTATACCATTTGTCAATCTACAAACGGATTTTGAGCGGGATGTTTTTGATGTAGTGGATTCGTTGATTTCAAAAGTTTCGATTATGATAGATGGTCCAAATGACCCAAATGCTCTCAAGCGATTACTTTATACACATGCACCTCCAGGTAGACAAAATTTTTAACAAACTCATTTATTTTTAAAGGACCAATCCCCCGAAAAATAGATTAGCCTATCTTATAGAGCACAAAATCCTGAGCAATTTTGGTCAATAAAGTTATGTGTTTTGAGCCAAACTGAAGGATTTTTATATTGACAAACTTTTCCCAAGTATTCGTGTCAATATACAACAAAATCAAATTTATCGAATAAATTTCATTTTTTTACAAAAATGTTAAAGTTTTCATACAAAAGCCATAGAGTACTTTCTTTTATAACTCTATGAGATAAATAAAATGACACCAAAATTATCCAATTTGAACATTGTTTTGGGTTATTGAAACGAAAATTCTGATTCATGTTTTCCTTTCAATAACCCACAACAATGATCAAATTGGATAATTTTGGTGCCATTTTATTCGCCTCTACTTAAGTTATAATAAAGTATTCTGTCTTTTTATTTGTGAAACTTTTAACAACATAAAAATCCTACAGTTTAGCTCAAAACACATAACTTTATTGATCAAAGTTGCCCAGAATTTTGTGCTCTCTTGGTCGAGAAGAATAAAATTTTTTAAATTTTATTGAAAATTAGGGTCAAGAAGAGCGATTTACAATGAAAAATCGTTGTAACATGCTCTTGTCTGACTCTTGCCTGAGTGTTGTGATACGTCACAATGCTCTTGCCGAGTCCCTCAGGCTCACATCCAAACATAAAGTCATAAACCCATTCTTTTAGACCTAATCGACGGTCCTAAAACCAAGAAAAAACGACCACAACTCAAAAAACAAGCTGCTCCCGTCGAATACAACGAATTTGAGCTACTCATGGAGCGAATCAGTCATGCACTAAAATTATGCCCTCCCTTGCCACCCAAAGCCTTCGAACCATCAAATACCATCGATAAGCATCATCTTCAAACAAAAGAAACAACACAATGGCCCGATCGACCAGGTAAGATTTTTTTCGAGTTTTGCATTTCTTAAATTTTAGACAAACCGTGTATAATCGGACACACTTTGGGTCAATACAAACTAACTTTTATGGAAGATTATTATACAGCCTTGGAAAATTTCGATATGGACGAAGAAAGTTTCTACCCACCACCAATGGGAGAAATATATAGGGATGTGAATTTAAGAGCTTTCTTGTAAGATTTTAAAAAATAGTTCTTTAAATGATCGACTTGTAGAGCCGATGACGAGGATGAAAATTTCGAAGAAGACCCTATATGGGTCGAGGGTGATGAGGACTCGAAAAATGCCATACTCGATTCAAACTCATCCATGCCTAAATCTGACTTATATGGACTAACTTTGGGTAGTCTCGGCGATAGGAACAGAATCCAATCGATTGTTTATCCGAGTGTAAGAAGAATGCCGGAGAGGATCGTGCCTCTAGAGCCTCATCGATCACATTTCTTTCATGTAAGAAAAAATTTTTTAAACTAATTTTTCCGGATAGAGAATAGCATATATAGCATAGGGTAGGGGAGGGTAGAGTAGGGTAGGGTGTAGGCTTTACCTTAGGCTTACAAGAGACACTCACGATTTGTCAATTTCAATCGACGGGGCATTACAAACCTATTTTTAGCAACCTATACCAGAGTCTGAGTACAAAATTAGTCTCAATTTCGAGTATCCCGAAGACTCCAACCCCGCCGAGGTCTTCAACAAATTCTGTAACCTCCTAAACATCGACTCCCCACCTGATTATGAACTAGAAACGCCACCACTAACCCCCGGTGTCCATGAATCTCCAGTTACAAACTATCATGGAAAGCCTCTCATCGTCCCAAAAATGGAACCAGCACAGAAAGCTTGCAGAAACTGTGAAAGAGCCATCCACGAAGCGGCTATTCAAGAATCTATGAGTCGATTAGGTTTGACTCCACCAGATGATGTAATTTTTTATTGCTCAAAAATTGAAATTTTGGAAAAAATTTAGAAAGAAAACAATATGGTTTCATTCTGTACTCTAGCTTGTTATTACAAATTTTTGGTCACATGCAAAATTCCACTACCAGTTACAGATCTTGAGGTAAAGGAATTTTTGAAATTATGAAAAATAAAATCAAAATCAAAATTTTTAGAAAAGCAAAAAAAGCTTTTTTGAAAGAAAAAATAAAAAAATTCGTGACATCGCGATGCTGTCATGATGTCACGATGCCATCATGACGTTGCGATGCCGTCGTGACGTCGCGATGCCGTCATGAAGCCGAGACGTCGTATGACATCGCGACGCAGTCGTGGTAGACGTCGCGACGTCATGACGGTGTCACGATGTCATGACGGTATCGCGATATGAGAAAAAATATATGGGAGAAAAAATATGTGAAAAAAAATTTATGCCATAAAAAATTTCAATTTCTTTTTTTCTAATTTCCCTATTAAAAATTTTTGTTTAACCAAATATTGCTTGCCATGGTTAAGTGGGTTGCATTCTTCACTTTCATTCAAACCATCGGGTTCGAATCCGCCTTGAAGCCAAAAGATTTTACACTCTCTTAAATTCTAGTGCAATGACGACGAATCTGCAATTGCGAATTACCCATGTGCTTAAAAAATAAAGTAGTGGTATACCGAGCACTAGAAATTTATATATATTTTTCCATGCCAAGCTTAAATTTTTTTCGAATTTTTAGCAATCCGAAAAAATTCAAATTTTTAGAAAGCCGAAAGACATGTTGATGAAGCAACATTGACAAAATTGAAACAAATTAGTGTTGATAGTTTTGCTAAGCGGTTAAACAGTGGGCAGGTAAAAAAATTTTTGCAAAAAAACTTGAAAATTTTTTTAAAATTTCAAATTTTAGATCAAATCAACTCTCCCATTAGATACAAATTTCGGTTCTGCACTCAATTTTGCTTCGGCAACACCTTCTCCAAAAGAAAAAAGTACGGACTCCTTTATGGATCCTAACTTCATAGAAACTTTGCGAGCGCCAAAAGAGAGGCCTATACGAGTCGCCGAGCTAGCTGAAATGGCCAATGAAAATAAAGCGAAAGTTTTAAAACCAGAATTCAAATGGAAGGGTCACTACTGGACTGTGTGTGACTTAAATTTAATTATGAGCTTCCAGCGACCACATGAAGAGATTCGACAGGTAAAATTGGAATCAATTCCCTACCCAACTACAAGTCTGTTCACATCCTCATAAATGAACCATGCTTTCACCCGTCACTCGAAAGACACCCCTCTGCCCTCATCCTAAACATAAGCTAGGACTATGTTTAAAGGACCAGTCAAGTAATTTACAATCATATGAAAAAATGATATATTCGGAAAGATCATGAAAAATGGAGCATTTTTTGTTTTTACGGCATCTTTTTGAATCGTTGTAGTTTTCGAGATAATTGTGTTTGAAATTTGGAATTTGTTACAAGCTTGTCGTTGTAATACACAAACTTTTTTGAATTTTTTTGCGGAAAAATCGATTTTTGCATCAATCTTTTAAATTTTCATAAAATGAACATTG
>OZJO01000771.1:0-19667 GCA_900406225.1 Acrobeloides nanus | reverse complement strand
TATCTCGAAAACTACAACGATTCAGAACATGCCGTAAAAACAAAAAATGCTCCATTTTTCATGATCTTTCCGAATATGTCATTTTTTCATATGGTTGTAAATTACTAGACTGGTCCTTTAAGCCTAGGCTTAGGCTTTTTACCTAAATTTTCAAAAGTGGACCCTCTCTCCTAATTTAGAACTAGCGTCATCCTTGCCCCAAGCCCATCTTACTTCATATATGTGGCAAAAATTTTCAGCAGAACAAAAATTTAACATAAATTTTAGAAACTTGCTTCTATTCAACTCCAAGCCCTGGACCGAAACCGAGTCGGCCGCCTCGAAGACACCCGTATTTGCATCCTCTGTCTCGAAACTGGTGACGGAGCTCAAGAACTCACTGGGCGTCTCCTCAATGTCGACGCCAATGAATGGGTCCATGTAAACTGTGCCCTATGGTCGGCTGAAGTTTTTGAAACTGAGGCCGGAGCTTTGACGAATGTTGAAACCGCTATGAAACGGGCTAAGGCAACCATGTGTAGAGTGTGTGGAAGATTGGGTGCTTCATTAAAATGTTTCAAGGCGGAATGTGCTGGACGAGACGATGGATTTCATATTACTTGTGCTAAGAGGACTAACGGAAGATTTATTAAGGACAAGGTATACTTTTTCGTGGGGCTTATTTATGCAAATTTTTGCGGAATATCCAAAATTTTCACATTTTCGTAGATCAAAATTTATTCACAGATCATCCAAATTTGTAAATTCTTGGTGTCATCCGAAATTTGGTTATTTTGTGATCATCCTAAATTTGCATATTTTCACGAAACACACAAAATTTGCATGCCTTATACAAACTTGTTTAGACCTTTATCTGCGGCATCCACCCAGAAGTACGATATGAAATGTGCGTAGAAAAACTTGACGCCCTCCGTCGAATCTACATAGAAAGAGAAGAAAATCAACTCCTCGCCAAACTTTTCAACCACACCTTTCCAATGGACATGATGATGCGTGTTGGGAGCCTGATTTTCCACAGTATTGGTCAACTATTACCCGAGCAACTCAAAACTTTTCACAACTCCGATCACATATTCCCGGTATAAATTTAAATTTTAGTAACATAGAAACGAAAACTTGGGAGCTACTACACAATAGAGGGGGCACCCACGTGAAAAAATTTTCAAAATTTTTTCTGGAAATGACCCCTCTAGAGATAAAAACATGCGGGGAATCCGAATTTGATATGTTCAAAGAGAAAAAACGCTTCCCTGATTCAGGGAAAGCCTGTGTATTGAAGCGAAAAATCACATTTTGTGCCCCCCTCATATTGTGTAGTAGCTCCAAAACTTGATTTTTAGATTGGGTATAAAATCACAAGAATATTTTGGTCACCTATGAATATTTTTGAACGAGTCAGATACGAATGTGTTATAGAAGACAAAAATAATTTGCCGGAATTTAAAGTTGTGTATGAAGGAAAAGATTTCCGTGATAAGACCCCATCTGTTGCATGGAATCGAATTCTATTGGCTGTTCAACAGAGCAGAGATAAAGCGGGCACGGTGCTGAAATTTTTCCCAAATCAAATAACTGGAGAATATTTATTTGGATTGCAAGAAACAGCGATTACGAAAATGACGGAATCGGTAAGTGTCATACAAAAAATCTTCATACATAACTTTTCCCTTCAAGTCGTTTAGGGACCACTATGGTGTAGTGGTCCGACGCGCTGTCAACGTTTTAGGCATCACCTACACTAGGGAGGTTCGATTCCAACTTGCGTCCAAAAGATTTTTCATGAGCCAGTGATGATTGGAAATTTACAAATTACCCCTTCCCTCACTTCCCAAATTTCACCGACTGTATGCGAATTTTAGCTCCCTGGAGTCGACCAACTTTTCACCTACAATTTCAAACACGGTGGCTCCCCATTGATGGATGTGCCTTTGGCCCTAAACCCATCCGGATGTGCTCGATGTGAGCCAAGATTTCGAACCTTAATCAAACACCGCTACCGACCTTTAATCATGCCATCTCCGAAGAAAAAGGCTACCGGGCAAGTCAACACTGACAAATTCAATCCCGAACTTTTACCAAGAGAAGCGCGAAGTAAGCCGAATTTTCAATTTAAATTTTTCAAACAAAAATTAATATTTTTTAAACAAAAATATCAATTTGTTACAGAATGGTTCAAAAAAATTTGAAAAATCACAAAAAATCCGTTTTTTGGGTTAAAAATATTTTTTCTAAAAACTAAATTTTTTACCAAATTCACCATTTTAGGCCGAAATAAAACCGCTTCGGCAAACAACATGTTCGGCTCTCAACAAAATCCCGAAATGTTGAGGCTACTAAAAGCTTCTGGCTATGGAGAGGATAGTTTAAGTGGTGCTTTTATAAGAAATGATCCAGGACAGCTACCTGGACACATTTATACCTTGTATAAGAAGATGCAACAAGAAGTGCAAAATACGGTCTACTTAGCCCGATCCAATATTCAAGGACTAGGATTGTATGCGAAAAGGGACATCGATATGAATTCGATGATTATTGAATACTTGGGAGAAGTGATTAGGAGTGAGGTGAGTAGCAAATTAGCCTAGTGGCCTAGCCAGCAGGAAATGCCGGACAGTTGATCGACCGGACACTTGGTTGACTCAGGCAAAAACCTAAGACCTAAGCCTAAGGCCCCTGTCCGGTCGACCAAGTGTCCGAGTCGACCAACTGTCAAAACATTTTTGACCCATTGAAAATTTCTACTTCTTCTATTAATTAAACACATTTAATTTATAGGTTGGTGAGATGCGTGAAAAACGCTACATGGCACAAAATCGTGGCGTTTATATGTTCCGTATTGATGAGGAATTTCTTGTCGATGCCACAATGGTTGGGGGTTTAGCCCGATATATAAATCACTCATGCGATCCTAACTGCAGCACCAAAATCTTAACTCATAATGACGAGAAGAAAATCATAGTTATTGCAAATCGGCCTATTAAAGCTGGCGAAGAGGTATAGAAATATTGAATTTTTATCCAACAATTCTATAGTCCTTTCCCGCCAGGTTTAAATTTTTTTGGAAGCTCATAGTCAAGTGGTTAGGACGCTAAACTCCAGAAGTGTAAAGGGTCGGGTTCGATTCTGCTCGGATTTCTTTTTGCATCATTCAATATTGACGAAAATTAGTCAAATATTGAAATATTCATCAAAATTTCAAAAAAATTCGTCAAAAATTGAAAAATCCGCCAAAGATTGAATAATTTTCAATAAATAAAATAATTTTTCAAGATACACATACGCAAAATTTTTCATCAATTTTAAATTATGCAAAAAGAAATCGCTTGGAGCGGGATCGAACTCGCCTCTTCATTGAGGTACCTGGTTTCCTATTCACCTGGATATGGGCTTGCAAAATTTTTGTATCTGGCGCAAAACGGACTATATTGAGCGTCATTTCGAGCAATGGAAAATGATTATATTTTTTGCAAATTTTAGCTAACTTATGATTATCAATTCGAATTGGAAGATAGCGACAGCAAAATTCCATGCTTGTGCGGAGCTCCAAATTGTAATAAATGGATGAATTAATTTTTCTTACATCTAACTCTTATAACTTAAACTCCAGGGATTTTAGCCAAATATTTTTTGTACTCTGATTTTTTTGACTCTATAAACTTTAATAATTAGTTTCGCTGTACAGGCACGTAGCGCACGGAGTGGGAAAGGTGAAGGCAAGGATGAAAATTTTCAAAAAAGTTCGCCAATCGACTCAGCTCGCCGAGAACTTCAAAACGAGTACCATAGGTATGGGAATTTTGACCTATGACCGAATGGCTAACGTGCTCGGCCTTCACACATAGGGAGCGGGTTCGATCCCTTGCACCAAATTCATTTTTTATTTTATTGGCAAAATTCATAATAATTTTTGCATATCCACATTTTTATGCTGGAGAACACGATGGCGCTATTTTTTCCATGAAAAATTTTGAAAAAATTGGAAAAAAAGCTCAAAAAAATCTAAAGCTGTTTTCCAATTTTTAAAAAGTTGTCTTGGAAAAATAATTGCGCCACCGTGTTCCTCGCATAAAATGCGGATATGCAAAAATCTTGATGAAAATTTTCAACAAAATAAAAAATGAATTTCGGACGTGGGATCGAACCCGTACCCTATGAGTGAAGTCCGAGCACGTTAGCCACTCGACCATGGGTCAAAACCCCATGATATGTTATTCGTTTTGAAGCACTCGGCTAGCTGAGTCAATTGGTAAACTTTTCTTTAAATTTTTACCCTTGTCTGCACCTTTTTGGCATTTTCTCGAGTTGTGAGCGGTGGAGGGGGACCCGCCCCCCACAAAGTCCAAAAAATTGAAACATTTGTCAAGAATGGAAAAATTTCGTCCAAAAAATGAAAAAATTTACCTAAAACATAATGGTCATACATTGTGAAATTTTAAAAATTTACATGTTTTTATCAAAATTAGACCCCCTCCCCCCCACCAAAACAGATACTGGTTACGTAAGTGTCGCTGTGTGTCAACTTTTTATTAATAAATTTTTAATTTTTTTTATCAAAAACTTTCGTTACATTGTTTAAATTTGGTCAAATTTATGCATTTAAAAAAAATTATAAGTTAACTGAAATTTTTAAAAGTCACAAAAATAGAAAATTTGAAATTTTTAAATTAAAGTTTGTGCATTATTTTGGGAAAATTTAAGATTCATACTTTAAAAATTTCTTTTTTTGTGTCAATCTTTAACCCTAAGAAAGTATCTTTTGTAAATATTATCTTCTTAATTTATTTCTAATCGACATTGTTCGACGTCTAGGTGTATAGTGTTGTCTTATTTTTTATAGCTTTTCATGCTAGGGCATGAATTTTTTGCTTACAAAAATTCAATAAAGAGTATTAATGAAAAGTTTTGGATTCAAAATTTTTATTTAGAAAATTGTTTTTTGATTGGATTTTTAGAAAGTTTTTGTGTGGTATTTTTGTTTTGGTGAGAAAAGTATATAAGAAAGGAAACACCCTTACTCCACCTCCCCTGCCTGAAATAGGAAATTTATTCTCAAAATGTCAATTTTTGGTTTGAAAATTCTTTTACACCCCTTCCCTCAAAAGTTGCACAAACTCAGAAAGATGCCCAGTCATAACTTTAGAAAATGCCAGCAAAAAAGTTTCTAAAAGTCCTAATTTGGTCGGGAATGGTTGTAAGAGATTGTTGGTGCCTCTATTAAAAGATCTTGTGTTTGTTGATTGTAAACATTTTTATTTTTAAATAAATATATAATTGTTCAATAGATATGGCTTTTATCGTCAAGAGAAAAAAGTCATTACCCATAGTGCAGAAGAAAGTGGCGCGGAATTCATCTTGGACGATAAGGGTTCAATCCAAGGGGTTCAGTGGCGTAGCTACGGGGACAATGGGGGCAATTGCCATACATTATCAACGAGGAGACTGTCCCCCCTTCATGTAGCTAGCATCGAGCCAAAAGTTAAAGATTCATATAGCCTCGAAGTGGCAAAGCCACTATAACCTCGGAGCATATAGCCTCGAGGTAGCTTGTCCCTCCTCCCTCCTTAATCATGTATGGCAATTGCCTCCCTCCCTGAAATGGAAAAAATGAAAATTTTTCCTAATGGTCCTCTCGTGTTTCGGCCGGCCGAAGACTGGCAAAAAAATCATAAGGGTCTCCCTTATGTTTTTTAATGGGGACCAAAAATTTTTTTCAAAAATATCAATTTTTTAAATTTTTACTTATTTTAAAATAATTATTTAACTATTTTTCGTTACTTTGTTTTCGTATTTTTCAGTCAAAAATCCATAATCCTGAAAAAAATCGCGTCAAAAGTGCTTTTAAAATGGCCGAGAAACAATTAAATATAATTTATGCCGATTCCTAAGCCGTTGATGAAAGTTAACTCTTTGGAAATCGTGGAGAACAATCTTGGTAAATAAGGCTTCTTGGAACGACCAAATTTTACGTGCACAATAGTTGAATAAACTTTTATTTCGCACGTTTCGGTGTCTAAATCTATCTCGCACAGGCTAGGAGAAGCGTAGAACAGAAAAGTAGCTGAAGCATCCCTAATTTCAGAGCTAAAACCTCCCTTAAACAGGAAGGATGAAATGAAAGGCATTGATTTACTAATCGGTTGAAAATTTATAATTTGTTTATTCCTTTTATGATATGTTCGAATTTGAATTTACTTTGTTTCAAACTTTGTGTTATAACTTACGAATTTTGTGCATTTTGTAAATTTTATGTGATTTTTTACTTACCATGTAATTTTTAGTTTTGCTGAAGAAGGTGTTAGACACTGAAACGTTCGAAATAAAAGTTTATTCAACTATTGTGCACGTGAAATTTAGTCGTTTCAAAAAGCCTTAAGGTCGTTCACATATCACGTGATCAGGTTGAGAAGGTGGGAGTAGCTGAAATGATCACGATTGATCACAGTGGGAAGGGGAGGGGGTCGGGTTATATAGTTGTAACTGACTGGACTGGTCCTTTAAAGGGGGAGTACACTTGTATAAGTAAAATCGAGATTTTCCGAGATTTCAGATTTTTTAAAATTTTTTCAAATCATTCCAAAAACGCTTAAAAATTGTTGGGTATAGTCAAAAACGGTGAAATATGAAGTTTTTGCGAAAAAACAAGCCCGATAAAGGTATTTTTCGAGCCCCCCTCCCATTTCCTTCAGAAACGCTAGAAAACGCTATTTTTCAATGTTCTGACCTTCGGGGAAGTCGTAAATTTTGTATAAGTCAATAAAAAATTTGTATTTTTTTATAAATCAACAGATGAAAAAGAAGCTAGATGGGTTGTTCTACAAAAATTACAGAGGAAATAAAAAAATCACAGAAACAATGAGCTCAAAACATAAAAAACTAGCTAAAAACGGCATTTTTGACGCATTTTGGCCAGAACGGGAGTCCAAACGACGTCTAAATATTTTTTTCATGGTTTTTTACGCAATTCATGATAAAAAAAAATCATTTTTATGCATCGTTTTTATAAAATCTCGATTTTACTTATACAAGTGTACTCCCCCTTTAAAGGACCAGCCCACTTTTGAACCGAATTTTTGTTCAAAAGCAATTTTTTATAACTCTATGAGACGAATAAAATGGCACCAAAAATATCCAATTTGAAATTTGATTTGAGTTATTGAAACGAAAGCCTGTTTCATGTTTTCTTTTCAATAACTCAAATTAAATTTCAAATTGGATATTTTTTGATGTCATTTTATTCGTTTCATAGAATTATAAAAAATTGCTGCAATGTAAAAATAGATTAATTCGTTCCAATAAACAGACTTGAATTAGGAGTTCGGCACAATCCCTTCGCTTCATTGCACAAGCTCGTTTAAAATTTTAATGCAATTTTGTATGTCAAATATCTCCTCAGGGTTGTCGAATTGGAATTTACTTCCAATGCAAAAAGTGGTTGCCCCAACGTGAACTTTCTTTTCCACTTTTGAACAAAAAATTCGGTTCAAAAGTGGACTGGTCCTTTAAAGGACCAGTCCAGTCAGTTACAACCATATGAAAAAATGATATATTCGGAAAGACCATGAAAAATGGAGCATTTTTTGTTTTTACGGCATGTTCTGAATCGTTGTAGTTTTCGAGATAATTGCGTTTGAAATTNAAATTGTAGATATTTTTATAGCTAAATGAGACGAACAAAATGACATCAAAATTATTCAATTTGAACATTATTTTGGGTTATTGAAACGAAAACCCTGATTTCAAATTCAAAATTTCAAACGCAATTATCTCGAAAACTAAAACGATTCAGAACATGCCGTAAAAACAAAAAATGCTCCATTTTTCATGACCTTTCCGAATATATCATTTTTTCATATGATTGTAAATTACTGGACTTAATCTCGACAAAGAGACCAACCTCTTTATCGAAATTAAATATTTAAACAAAGTGCAAATTATTTTACGCTTCTTTCATTCCTAAAGTTGATACTAAACTAACAAGAACATGAATATTTCTAAAGATTTTCCGTGCATCTCAAGTTATCTACAAGACTTGCTACAAAGTAGTTCAAAGTTCAACATTTTTTTCAACATAACTAGTGCAGATGAGGTATTTTGTACCACCATCACCGACATACAAGTTAACTCGGGTCCCATATTAAATCATATTTGTCTAGTATTTGTAATAATCATGATTCTTATTTCTACTCTTGGAAAAATCACGGAAACCTACAAATGGTTCATTTTATATGCGGCTTGTTGCAACTTCCTATTGATATTTTATGACGACGTGTCCATTCTATTCACTCCAGATTTTCAACAATCCATGTTCAATTATTATATTAGCGTCAATATAACAAATTTGGCTAGATGCTCTCCAATACTATTGGTTTTTAACAGATTCTTTTCTTTATACTTTCCTGACTCTGGTTCCAAATTATTTACGCCACTTGCAACTTTGTCTATCACTATTGGTTATTCCATTGTTGTTTGCGTAACTTCAACATTGTTTCAACATGACTTGGTTCTCTATCATCGAGCTTTTGTTGCCATTCTAATAATTATTAGTGTTGTTTTATCTCTACTAGTTTATGTACGGATTCGATTGATGATGAAAATGTCCACCGAACTGCAAGTTTTACAGTCTACAAAGAGAGCGGCGTTTGTCTGCTACGCGCAGGCTTTCCTATACTTTACATATTATGCTGTATCTTTGATAACTATAATCATGAATACAACATTCGCAAATCATTTATTTGTCGATATGGTTTGGATAAGGATGTTCTTACTAACAGACAAACTGGAGTACGTTATTTATGTGACTGCCATCATTGCTGATTCGATCATGTTGTTATTCGTTTTAAAATCTTATAGACTAGCTATGATTTTGTCTTTCCGAAGAATCAGAAGAATCTGGACCCCTAATAACATTACTCAGGTCAAGGCTCTTGTAATAAAACGGAATCAGAACAAGTGAAAAGTTGTGGATGCAGATTTTAGAAAAATTTTCAAAAAATACGGTATGTTGTTATGTTTTACCTATTTTGAAATTTTTGAAAAAATCACCATTTTTAAAATTCTCATCAACAATGATAATTTTTTCAAAGCTATTTTTGCCTAAAAAGTGCGATTTTTTGAAGGAGATACGAAAGAAACATTTTTGGCACCAAAATTTTCATCCCACTTCTTTCGTATTCCCTTCAAAATGAGCGAAAAATGATATTTTTGCCAAAAAATCACACTTTTTAGACAAAAATAGTCTAAAAATTGCAATTTTGGCCAAAAATAGGCATTTTCCGAAAAATGATTAATTTTTAGTGAAAAATTGAAAAATGGTTATTTATTTTGTGCCATTCCTTTCATGCTCACTACAAAAATGGGCTATTTATACACAGATCATATTAATGATCACCCACTTCGCGCCAATCCCTTCGTTTACATACAAAAACTCGTTTAAATTTTTCATGCAATCTTGTTTCTCATTTATCTCCAAAGGGTTAACGAATTAGAATTTAGTTCCAAAACATAAGTTGATCGTCGCAAGGTGAACTTTGTTGAAAGCTGACTTTCAAAGTTCTTTTTGGTTTGCTGACGTTTTAGAAATGTTCGAATGTGTCATCTTTTTCCATCAATCGCCGCTATTTCATATACAGCGGTTACAAGCCTTTTCTCAATTCTCGACAGCTAACAAATCATCGTTCCAGATTTTTGCTCTTTTTTAACACTCGGAAGACCGTCTTGGAGAGGTGTATATTCTAGTGCATTTTTCGGTGCTCTTTCAGTTACACACAAGGAAAACATTTTAAAACGTGTTTTATATAGTCAAAAATTCGAATTCTGAACCTCTATTACTGAAACTGCCATTTTTCTTGTTAGGCTCATAACTCCTCGTAGGAATTGAATTGAGAGTTCGAACCACTCATTTGAAAGCTGAGAACCTGCCCTACAACTTTTGTAAAGGCACCTATAGCAAGTTTTAGCTTCAATAAAAAGTTATACTCCAATCTTTGAACATGCCTCGATTTTTCGACCGGGTTTTTGGCAAAGATTTTTGACTCGGTTACAGGGATTTTTGTCAAGGACAATATTTGTAGCCCAGAGGGGCAGGAAAAAAGTGGTCTATATAAGGGTCTTCCTTTCCTATCACAAAAATTTTTAAGACTTGTTTGGCCACCTAAAAAAGTTTTTTGGATTTACCAACAATCCAAAAATTTCGTTAGTTGAACGTTTTACATAATAAAGCATTTTGTATCTTTTGCAAATACAATAATTTATTTTTAATTAATTTTTTTTGCTGTAAGAGATTTATTCACATGTTGAAAAAGTTAAACAGTGCATTGTTGCGATCTCTCTTTTTCGATAACCTTCTTGATAAAGCTCATCAGAACCTGTTCTATCACTGTGATTACGTTCTTTGTTAATTTATCACTCTTTTGTGCATTATTAGTCTAAAGATCCTGAAAATTGCAAGAATAATGATCCATCTTTTGACCCAGATAATAATCACTATCAGAAATTATTTAATATCCTGGAAAACGGTTTTTCTTCACTATTACTTGATATACTAGTTTGTAGTCGGACAAAATATTTTCAAACAATATTAAGATTTGTTACTATATCGTTTTCATATTAATAACATGTAATATTATACAAAAAGTCCAAACATGCATGAGAACCAATCCTAATGAACCGCTTCCAGTGAGTGTTCAAAAGCATTTTAGCATTAATTAGACTCCAGTATATTTCGTTTCCCGAGCTACGACAAAAAAAGTTAGACAGTTGGACACCCATGGCGCGGTGCAAATTGCTACTTATGCACTAACGTACAAAAGTTCGATTTCTGCTCGCGTCCAATTATTTTTATATTTTTTGTCTTTTTATTTTAAAAAATAGAAAATTAGCATTTTTTATAACGCGCCAAAACGAATAAAACGACACTAAAATGATCAAATGTGAACATTATTTTGGGTTATTGAAATGAAAACATGAATCAGAGTTTTCGTTTCAATAACCCAACACAATGTTCAAATTTGATCATTTTGGTGTCGTTTTATTCGCCTTGGAGAGTTATAAAAAATGTCAACTTTCTATTTTATAAATAAACAGGCAATAAGGTTGAAGACTAGCTATGATTTTGTCTTTCCGAAGAATCAATAGAATCTGGGCCCCTAATAACATTACTCAAGTCAAGTCTCTTGTAATAAAACGGAATCAGAACAAGTGAAAAGTTGTGGATTTACGCCATTTGCAACTTTATAAAAAATGTCAACTTTCTATTTTATAAATAAACAGGCAATAAGGTTGAAAAAAATTCGTGCAAAATTGATCCGCCTATGATCTCGGCCTCATTTTATTTGGCTTAACTTTAGGGTATTTTTGAAACTACTTCAATTTTGTCGACAACTACTACAAGTCCGGCAATATCTACTACAACAACAAGCACGACGACAAGCACAACAACAACTACTACAACAAGTAGGCAGTTTAGGCGGCATACCCGAGAAATATTATTTTTTATAGGTTGTACTTGTAATCAAGCTCAAATAGAAAACCCAAACAATGCAGTTGCCGCTGTAACACCAAACCAAGCAACACCCGATCAATCATCTTATACATGTGGTACTTTTGTTATATACAATTGTACTTCACCTGATACACGTACTCCATGCTATACTAGAACGGTAATTTTTATCGCTTTATTAGTAAAATTATTTCTTTTAATTAACCATTTACCATTTAAAAAAATTTTAGTACAAGTTTTCTGATAATACTACAACAACGACTAGTGCCACATGTGGGAACGCAGGCGGATTTGCTTTTCGTAACCAATAATGCAACGATGCTTCATTGTTAACAGCTTTTAATTGTACTCTTAAGTGTAAGTGTACTTTACTTACAAGGGACATGCACGAAGTGACGCTTGAATTTATCAAAAAATCCTATACCTAAAAATGGCCCAAAATACCATATTTTGGGCTCTAGATTTGCTAAACACGAGCTTCGGCAGTTAATTTGTTATATTTAAAGGGTTATCAGGTATACTCTTTTAGAATATATAGGGCTTTTTGAAGAATTCATGAGTCACTTCGTACATGTCTCTTGTAAGAGATATAAGAAAATAAAGTCGCCAAAAATTTTTGAGATTGGGCCCTTCCATAATTTTTTTTGTCTACGCTACTGATAATATATCTTTATTTTTTTAGAACCTATTGTTTAAAGAGTTGGTGAAGAAGAATGTCCATTATATAGAAGAATGGTATTGGCAAAAGAATTTTTTACAAATTGTTCAGTAATTATTTGGTTTGCGCGCATTCCCGAATCGTGAAAATGCATGCCAGACCCTAATTCAGGAAAGGAGTTGGGGCTATTGGAGCGAAAATAAAAAAATCGGTTTTTTACTGAGAAAACGTCATTTCTAGGGTAATTTTAGGCGGGGAATTGATTGCACGTATTCCAGAACTCTGAAAATGCATGCTTGACCCTGATTCAGGGAAGATACGTTTGATGCTTTAGGCCATAAAAATACCCCCTTTAAGGTTATGGGGAAAAAGTACTGTTTTTATGGCCTTTTCAACGGAAAAACACGCTAATTTTGACTACAACAAGATTTTCGACTATGGAGAATTCAATGATGACATTTATAATTTATGCACGACCACGCAGGGATGCCATGCACGTCCACGCTTTGAGCGCCGATAGGCGCTTGACCTCGGTACTAATTTATATTGCTTAAAAATATGCGAATTTTGAAAACATCACCAAAATTTCCGCCATGCCTGAAAACGGTAGTATACGCCTCTAAAAAAAATTAACCTCAGATTTTTTTCTCTTTTCGTGTCGTAAAGTTTTGGAACTGTCACCCCCTCCCAATATAGTAAATGCTATTTCATTAGAAGAATTTAAGCGACTTGTTAAAAATGTGCCTATAGAACAAATTTTTACCAGAATCATGTATTAAACTGTAGATTATAAGCTCTCTTGTCTATCATAAATAGTGATCGATCCCGTCCCGAAATTTTTGAGCGAAACTCGATCCCGTCCCGGATCCTGACCTTCCCAGACTCAATCCTGTCCCGAGGCGGGATAAAAAACACACCCCTAAAATACCCCTCCCCTCAAGTTTTTATACCTCTAAAATGGATTTTTAGGGGTATAAAAAATGGGTTAAATTTTTTAAAATATCTTGCGGTGCAGAAAAAATCACGCGTTGACAGGAGCGTGATTTTTTAAATCAATTTTTGAAAAAATTGAAAAAAATCACCTTGATCCCCCTTTATGTTTTTTTCAAAAATTTTCGCAAAAAACTGAAGGGGGGACCAAGGTAAATTTTTTTCAAACCCCGTCCCAAAAATCCCGGGAATCGATCCTGTCCCGAAAATCCCGGGAATCGATCCCGTCCCGGATCCCGAAAATTCAGCCATAGCCCATCCCGAAAAATCCCGTCTCGGCCAATAGGTCAATCCCGGACTCGGAATCGAACACTAATCATAAATATACCCATTATTTATTTGTCTATGCCTTGTGATGTAAGTGCTCTGCCTTTCACATGGTATGCTTTTTGTGTGTATTTAATATATAATTAGCAATAAATAAATAAAACGTTTATTTGAAGAAAATAATTAAACATCAATTTTAACTTTTAGTTCACCGGACAGAACTTTACGCCTCACCTAATATTATATATGAGTACAATTCAAAAATTAATATTTAGTAGGGTCCCAAAGAAATTTGGTTTGATTATCTGCTTTAGCTGCCTCAATATCTTCTGGGGTGATTTTGATTTTCAAAGCTTCCAAGTTTTCCTTCACATGGACAGGATTTCGGCTTCTCGGTAAAACACTAATTCCTTGACTTAGAGCCCAAGCAAGTAAAAAGTTTGTTACACTAGTTCCATACTTCTTTGCTAGAGCAGTTACCTTTGGATCGGTTAACAACGCTTGTTTTTTAACTTCACTTCCAAAACTGCTATAAGCCTAAAATTTTGGATTTATTTTTTGTTAGACACCAAAAATACCTAACTCTTGATTAGGGATGAGACGTAATATGAATTACGGATTATGAACTTGCGGGGTTTTTTGCTATATCTCGTAATACGAATTACGAAATTTCTGGAATAACGAAAAATTACGGATTACGAAATTTTAAAATAATTCGTAACAAGGAAATATCTCTTTAAATATAATAGAAAAAGTAGTATAAACTCATTTTTACAACAGCACACTCAAAAATTGAAACTCAAACTTGGGTAATTTGAATGAATTATTACGAATTATGAATTACGACTTTCATTTTTTTACGTTTCATTCTTGTTCTTGATCCCTCTTGCCTCCCATTTTTTCATCCCTATGATGGCCCACTAGAACATCTATCTGTTGTCTCCTTCTTCTAAAACAACCAAAAATTAAATTCCCTCTCCTAGCCCGAGCTTTCCTGTTCATATGCTACTGATCCTGCAGGTCTCCGAGCACATACTTGAAAATGGATATCCTTGCTCTCACAATACTTCACCAAATCTTTCGTGTAATAATATGGATGATACTCACACTGGTTGACCGCTGGTAAAACCTTAGCATGTCCAAGAAGCTCTTCCAGATGAACAATTTCATAATTTGACACTCCGATTGAGCGTAATTTTTTCTCGTCTACAATTTGTATAAAATTAACATATAAAGATAAACTAACTATATAGCTTTTCCAACACTTCCCAGCTTTCTTTTCTTGCCACAGGATTCCGAGGGTCATTTGGATCATTTCGATTGCATCCAGGGAAATGGATAAGCAACAAATCAATATAATCGGTTTGTAATTTCTTCAATGATTCAAGAATGGATTTTTCGGCTTTTTCATTGCCTTGATTTTCAACCATGAGCTTAGTGGTAATGAAAATGTCTTCTCTAAATATTAAAATTTGGGCATTATAACTTTTGTCACGGGTTTTGTCACGCTAACTGTTGTCATGTAACTTTTATCACTCCAACTTTTGTCACGTAACTTTTGTCATCTAACCTTTGTTACTCTAACGTTTGTCACGGATATAAATTCCGAAACGGATGAAATTGCTTCGAGTTCATCACTGTGGTCGGCTCTATCACCGATGCCCTTGTAACAGCTATTTGTCGTGACAAAAGTTATAGTTTTATAATGAGGTGACAAAAGTTAGCGTGACAAACTCAATTCGTGACAAAAGTTATAATGCCAAAATTTGGAAGCTACTATACAATAGGGGAGGGAGTAAAAAAAATAATGATAAAAAATCGCTTTTTAGATCCCTTGGTCTCTCAGGGCAAATCATGAAAAAATTAATCTTTTATAAAAAATTTTAAAACAATCGGAAATGGCTCAGAATGGCCTAATTGGTTATGTATATCGTTTTTACTCAAAAATAAGCGAATTTCAACCAATGTTAAAAATGTTAACATCAGTCAAAATTTTCAAAACTTGTTGGAAACATCATAAACGATCATAATTAAGCGATTTAATTCGAAAACAGCCAAAAATAATCAAATTTAAAAATTAAAATCGATGTTAACATTTTGATGTTAATGTTAACATCGACTTTGCGACCTCTAGTCCTTCCCGGGCGGGCATGTTCGGGCCGTCCATGGCTTAAGGCCTGCCTTTGATAACCCTGTCATGGAGCTGTGAGTAGAGGGCTTTTTTGAAACACTAAGAGAAGTCGGCTCCAATTTCATCTCTATACCGGTATTAAACTAACCTAGTTAAATTATGTTTTGGAAGTAACTCTTTTAAAACTTTGCCAATAAGCTGCTCATTGTTATATCCAGAATCTTGCGCAGTATCGATAAATCTATATCCAGCATCAAAAGCCGCATCAATCGACGCGTAAACATCTTTCTCGGAACTGACTTGATAAGTTCCTACGCCGATCATTGGCATTTTTGCACGAACATATTCACGTCCAGTTTTATCCAACATTTTGGAAATTATGAATGTTCTAAATGGTAGGAAGATTTAACGGAATATAATTAGTAGAAAAAAATGAATAGAACCTAAATTTGATTTTTATCAAGGTACCTAAAAATACAGGGTTCCAAAAAAATTTTCACAAGAAATTACTCAAGCTTAAAGTAAAAAAGAAACAATTTTTTGCCAAAAATTAACTAGTTTTATATAAACAAGCACGCTTGTTCCATTTTCACCGGATAGAGTGATTTCATTTTTCAAAAAAAAGAAAGCACATTCGAATGTGCCGGGTGCACACACTCGTATCTTCGATTATAATGCACTATGTTTGTAGAATGGTCGTGAAAAACACGTGATAAAGGCCAAAATTGAATAAATAGCACGTTAATAATAACCTTACAACGTTTACCATATTGTCAGTGAAAATGGTTGAAAAAGCTATAAACTTTTGAGACTTCGGTTAACAACAAATTTGTAATATAAATTCTTAACTATTTTTTTACAAAGGTCTCAAATCAAAATCGGCTAAATTGAATTTTTTACGTTAAATGATTTTTGAAAATATGCATTTCACAGAGAAAATACTTCCCGACTAACAGTCATCCTGAAAACTGAGAAGTTAAGGAAAATTCTAAAAACATTTTTTATTTATGGATTGGGAGAGTCTGGTGAAATCTGTTTAAATTTTTCCTTAACTTTTCATGCAAAAATAACATCTTTATCATGTTCAACGCCTAAAATTACCCATTATAGATCACAATTAGAAGGAATATAACAAAAGGAAAAAATTACACAAACTTTTATAAGCAGCTGGGAGTCGAAACACTCTTTTATGCTTTGAGGAAAAATGGAAAACTTGCATGAAAAATATTATTTTTATAGTAAAATAATAAATTTAACAAAAAGATAATATATTATAAAATGATTCTCTTTTAGTCCTAAAGTGTATTAGGACAATATTCACTCTCAACTAAAAGCAATGAAAAACGTGCTCTTGATTGACCTTCTCTTAGCCTTTCTCATATTTTCATCTTTTTGCCGAACTTTTTTCACATGAAGTCATAAGCCAAATGGCATCAATCTATCTATCTTATTCGACCCTGAACATTGAAATACGAGCGTACTTTAAGGGTACAAACTATAAATAATTGCTATTGATCATACAAAAATAGTTTATAGATAAGATTGGAAAAATAATTAAGGATGACAATCAGGGCCGTAGGAAGGAAAAAATTTCGTGGAGGGGAGGGCAAAAAATTCTTATTAAAAATCAGAAACGGGAGACCGTTCGCCTTCGGCGCTCAAGGGATCGTCCCAAAAATTTTTTTGCATTTTTCGGTTTCATTTTTTTCGATTTTTCAATTTGTTCAATTTCTTTAGAATTTTTTCAATTTCTATCCAATTTTTCGTTTTTTTAAATAAATCTATTTTTTTCAAAAAAAAGAACATTTCTTGAAAAAGAAAATATTTAAGCGGAAGCTGGGGATCGAACCAGCGCCTTTCCGACTGCAAAACTAGCGCTTCAGTTTTATCGACTTTTGAAACACCACGATAGTCCCTAATCATACTATCGTTTTTGTTATACGTTTTTTGTCTAGAGATCTCAAATATTGGGTTCAAAAAAATTGTTATTCACTTTCCAGATAAAACAAAATCAATTTTTGCACATCTTTTATGTTTGCCTTCATACTATTTTTGCTGAATGAATTTTAACCAAACCTCATCAAATGGAAAATATTTTCTCAAACAAGAGCTGTCGTTCGTCCAAGTCGTCGGTTTAATTACCCAAGTTTGAGGTAATTTCATGTTCTGACCAGCTTTTAGCCGTGTTAGAAAAGTTGAAAATTTTGGAACGCATTGTTATTGCAGTGCTATAAAAATCACATTACAATCCATCTTTAACATCAGCAACAAAATCTCGACTCTAGTGTAAAAAGGTCCAGTTTTTGCTTCAACAAACAATCGATAAATCCTCTTCCAATGAGTATTGGTCAGTTGAGTAGGCTTTTGTGTAACTATTTCTTTCACTGATTTTATGCTTTAAAGGACCAGGCCAGTTAGTTACAATGATATGAAAAAATGATATATTCGGAAAGATCATGAAAAATTGGGCATTTTTTTTACAGCATCATCTGTTCTTTTTTTTACTAGCTAGAGCGAAGCCTCCTCTACCACAATATGTGCTTTCACATTGGTCAACTTTTTAAAGAAAATTTTCTTAGGCCTTTTATGACACATCTACACCCTGTAGTAAACTTCAACGAAGTATACTTTTTATAGTTAAATGGAAATCAATCGGGACTTTTTTATTCAAAAATGCCAAGTTCTGAAAACTTTCGCTTCTAGCAAAGATGTTCAGCCGAGTCTGACCAAGAGGATGCTTTCGAATAGATCTGATAAATTGCGACCAAAAACTGTCGAACAGAGATTCCTAGAACGTCGCTAGGTTAAGTAGCCTTTGTTTCTTATGTTTTTACGACAGGATTATAACTTAGTTTTTATTTAATAAATGTTGATTACTCATTATTCATGCCCTTGACGGATGAAACAGGGCGATCCCATTGAGACGGCCCTTCCAATCCAGTTCTTAATGATTTGAATTATTAGGTTGGTCGATAAGTTTTGGGCCCCCCTCTCAAAAACAATATTTTATTGAACAAAAGATAAACAAAGCAACATAANGCTTCTAGCAAAGATGTTCAGCCGAGTCTGACCAAGAGGATGCTTTCGAATAGATCTGATAAATTGCGACCAAAAACTGTCGATCCGTCGAACAGAGATTCCTAGAACGTCGCTAAGTTAAGTAGCCTTTGTTTCTTATGTTTTTACGACAGGATTATAACTTAGTTTTTATTTAATAAATTTTGATTACTCATTATTCATGCCCTTGACAGATGAAACAGGGCGATCCCATTGAGGCGGCCCTTCCAATCCAGTTCTGAATGATTTGAATTAGCATGTTAGGTAAAAGGAGTCACCAACTGAAGCACTCTGACATGTGTATCTCCTGTATTTTATCGAGCTCGAATCTTTTTAGGTCAGGTTAATGAAGGTGTATATGGGCGCATCAGAATGATCCTCTACCCTCTTGTTACGCGTGATATCACTTTTCCTTGTAGGGACATTGGGTGGCCAACCAATGTTTTCATTTAGGATATGGCCATTATGGCCTTTCGGAAAATTTATTTTTTCATTTCATATGGTATAATTCAAAAATTATTTTTGTGAAGATCAGGACAGCATTATCTTTTTTCCAAATTTCAAAATATTTGTTTAATATGATAAATAAAGAACTTTCAATCAAAAATATACCGTATAACTTCTAATAGAACCCCATGTAAACGTAAAAATTTTCTTAAAAATCGAGTTTAAATCGGATTTCTTCGAGTGAGCACTTTTTGGATAGCCCTGAGGATAGGGAATATGCTATATAAAGAATTATTAAAAAATTTTTTTTTCGTCGAGATATGGCCTTTTGAATTTAAAAAATTTTAAGCCTTACATTCAAAAATCCACCAAAAATCAAAATTAAGTTGATTTTCTTCGAGCGACCACTTTTTGGATAGCTAAGCGTATGAGGAACATTATGTAAAAGAAATTATTGACAATGATTTCGATTTCACGGAGATATGATTTTTTGAAAAAATGTCATTTTTTCAACTTTTTCAAATTCAAAGAGCCATAACTCAGTGAAAATAAAATATTTTTCAATAATTTCTTTTATAGAACGTTCCTTTCTACAGTAGCTATCCAAAAAGTGGTCGCTC
>OZJO01000770.1:17028-41594 GCA_900406225.1 Acrobeloides nanus | reverse complement strand
CTCACTCTGTAAAATAAAATAAAATTTCAAATTTTTGCCAAATCGTCTGATTTTTAAGTAGTAAAAAAGGTAAAAAAGTTTTTTGAAAATCAAAAGTTTTATTCTAGTGGGAGTCGAATATATGAGCCTAACATTGCTTAACTTGTCAGATCGGACGGTCAGGCCCTTAAACCACTTGACCACGGACTGTTTCTCCTATTATGGGCAGAAACAGACTATACCAAAAATTAGAGTTTACTGCCCATAAAGCTATCTTTTCAGACTTGTCGACAACGAGAAGCACTTTTATCTTCCGACCAACAGCTACCCTTATCAAAACCAACAGCTACCCTTATCAAAAAATTTGCATTTTTCGGTGCCAGAGATTTTTGTAGCACGTTTGAAGATGAAAAAACTAACGAAACTTGGTACAAATGCATTGGAGAAAAGCGTTTTACGTATTTAAACTATTATATACATAAAACATTTTTCATAATTTTCAGGTCTATGAGGCCAAGATGGTGGTATTTGGCAATAGGAAACTGTGATTCTGTCCAGGGGCTATACATGAAATATGGTAAATTCTTCATTGTGAGATGATTTCAAGAAAAAATTTTTAGAATTATCAATGACAAATGCAGAGTCAACAAATCGCTGGTTTTATCAATTTTCTTTTGATGAATTTTGTACGGTTACCCGACATTTTTTCCCTTATCCCTTTTGTTCCCTTAAATAATTTTTTTCCTATGCAATTTTTTCCCTAAACAAATCTTTTCCCCGGTGACAATTTTTTCCCAAATTCTTTTTAATAAACACGATTTTATTGACATTCAGGCAACTTTTTTTTAAAAGTTGCCTGAATGTCAATAAAATCGTGTTTATTAAAACGAATTTGGGAAAAAATTGTCATAGGGAAAAAATAGGGAACAAAAGGGATAAGGGAAAAATGTCGGGTAACCTTTTGTACGTTATATACCGAGTTGGTACCCAGTGTTAGCTAAGGATGAAGATCCTTCCCCATTTTTCAGAAAATTTAAAATTTATCCCTTGGAGCCAAGATGTTTTTCAACTTTGTAAAACATTATAAAAAGACCATTTTTATCAATTTTAATTTTAAAAAATATAATTTTTTCACCAAAAATCATCAAAAATGGTCATTTTTTGTCGATACGCGATTTTTGGCCAAGAATGCAATTTGTAGTTTTTTTGTTTAAATTATTTTTTGCCAAAATCTTTTGAAAATTATGGATCAACAATCCGATCTCCCGTCTTATTATTCCAAATTTTTTCTTCAATCATTTGATAATTTTTTAGATATTCTGCCGATAACACTATTCTTCATGTTATTCGAAATTTTGCTATTGTTAATAACAATTATTTTTACACGTAAGTTAAAATATGCAAATTTCTCTCATTTATATACTTATAGATTATCCAAAAAAAACCGGATTTTTGCGATTTTTTTCAAAAATTTTCAATTTTTTAATTTTCACCAATTTTGTTTTTGTGACCAATAAGCCGCTGCTTTAACACTGCACCATCGAGGCTTGTTTGGACACCCGTATTTTCAAACCAACTGCTAGTTAAAATATGTCGAAAAAATCTATATTTTCCCTGAATCAGGGTCAAGGAAGCTTTTTCACGAACTTCTACAACGAGTTCCGTAAAACGTGTTTTTCAGAAAAAATTTTCGCGCCTGTCGACGAAAAAAACAACATTTTTTATCTAAGTTAACTATTTTTCATCAAACTTGCCTAAAATGTGCGATTTTTAACCAAAAATGTCTAAATTTTGTTGAATTTTCGCCTGCGGCGCTGTTTTTTTGCTTTATAATGAAGATTCAACAAAAAATTTTTGATCTGACGGCCATAAAAAGGTCGCCAAAAATTTCGGGTAGGTCCCTCTCCAAAAAAAATTTCTGGCTACGTCATTGTTTATATAACTAGTTAAGTTTTTTAAATTTTGGTATTTACAAAATTTCAATTTTCTTAAATTCTTTTCTGAAAAACTTAAAATCTAAAATTTACAATGACATCCCTGGGTTTTTCTATGCAAGAAGTCGATTGCGCGCATTGCTAAACCTTGAAAACGCTTCCCTGACCCTGATTCAAGGAAATTATGTGTCTATTGAAGCGAAAATATGTTAATACATGATCAGGGAAACGTTTTCAAGGTCCGGCAATGCGAACAATTGATTTATTGCCTAGAAAACAGACCGACTTGTGGCCTAGAAAAAACGGTTATTTTGATAAAAATTAAAAACTTGAAAATTTTTGAAAAAAATCGCCCAAAAATCGCAAAAATTCGGTTTTTTTGGGGACACCCTGTACTTTTTAGTCATTCTAAAAGCTAAAAATCTCCTTCACACTACTTATATGATCTTTCTCTCCTCCTTAGGCTTTGAATTTATTGGTTTAGCCTTTATTTGGCTCCATTATGATCGATATTCTGATAACGGTATTGGATTTCCAAGATTGAAGAATATTGGTGTAATGTTAAGGTATTTTGGAGCTAGTGTCAAATGTGTACCCCAAGGAGCAAAAAGAAAATTTAATATTTGAAAAATATTCTTAAACCATTTTTTTCTCATTTTTTTGCGAATTTTCGCCATTATCTTTTATCTTCAAACGTGATTATAGCTTAAAAATGGTACAACCGCTCGCGCTTAATGAGATGANTTTTTTTCTCATTTTTTTGCGAATTTTCGCCATTATCTTTTATCTTCAAACGTGATTATAGCTTAAAAATGGTACAACCGCTCGCGCTAGGGTTGTCATCAAACTACCTTTTGGGTCGGGTTCAACCTGACCTATGTCAGTTTCAACTGCCTAATTTTTTTAATTCAGAAAGTTTTTTTAGACTATAAAAATCCTATTAAGATAAAAATTAACTAACATATATGTGTACTTTTTATTTTTCCAAGATCAGTTGAAACTGGTATGGGTCATGTTGAACTGGCATAGGTTAGTTTGAACTGACCTAGTAAAATTTTACATGTACTTGTAACATTTAGTCGAAATAAATTCAATTTTTCCTAAATAAGTTCAAATTGACCTACCACATTTTCTTTAATAGAATCCCACCCTAAAGACCAATCAAAAAATAGAACCCTATAGAGTTCTATTAGAGGAAAGTGGCTGACCTAGTAAAATTTTTCAATTTGAACTTATTTAGGAAAAATTGAATTTATTTCGACTAAATTTTACAAGTACATGTAAAATTTTACTAGGTCAGTTGAAACTAACCTAGGTCAGTTGAAACTAACCTATGCCAGTTCAACCTGACCCATACCAGTTTCAACTGATCTTGGAAAAATAAAAAGTACACATATATGTTAGTTAATTTTTATCTTAATAGGATTTTTATAGTCTAAAAAAACTTTCTGAATTAAAAAAATTAGGCCAGTTGAAACTGACATAGGTCAGGTTGAACCCGACCCAAAAGGTCAGTTTGATGACAACCCTGTTCGAGATAAGTGTCAAAAATGTCTTACAAAGAATATACCATTTTTTTGGATATTTTCTCTTCATATATGGTCGGGGTGGGAAACGACCCCCTCTGGTCCATGAACAAAACTGGGTAAGTATATGCAGTATTCAAAAAATCTTTAGACACTTTGCAATTGTTCTATTTGTCTTCCTCTTATTGTTAGTCGGCAAGGGCTACACAATTACTCGAGCAAAACTATCAGCTTATGGAACTATTCGACTATTATCATTTATACTATGTTTCTTGATCTTACACATTCTAATGATGATCTGGGAGTTGACAGTAAATTTGTTTAGAAAAAATTTATTTGTACACAAAATTTATAGGTTTTTGATCCAGCTAGAGTTACATATGCCTCAGAATCCCTGCCCGCTTATTTTATAGCTGAGCTAAAAATAGTTTCTTGGATATGGTATTGTAGGGCAGCTTATATAACAGTGCTGAAATATCCTTCAAAAAGACCGTTTATTTGGTTTTATCGATTTTAATGACTTTATGGTAAGTGCAGAAGTGTTTGTCAAAAACACTTGTACAAACTATCACCCCTCAAAAAATGGGGGTGGGATAGTTTGCGAAAGTACAGGCGACTCTCGCTAAGCTGCCACCTCGCCAAGCGGCCACCCCATTCTGAGTCCGATCCCCGTAAACATTTTTCGCTGTAAAAGTTTCTTGCTAAGCCGCCACCTTGGTTTGAGTTCCCAGGGGTGGCGGCCTAGTGTAAAGAAAAGAAGTTTTTCTTTAAAATCGTTTATTTGAACACTAAAAATTACAATAGAAATTTTGCATTATTATAGATAATTTCATAAAAAAGGCGGGTTTCATACAGTGCTGATCAACGACTAGGGATAGATTTTCAGCAGCTAATTTTTTCATTTTTAACGCCAAGTCGGGTATGCTCTACAAAACTATATAGGTCTCGTCAAAAAATTCCAGACTGAGTTCTGACGTGTTCCTTGTCAGAAGGGGAATCTAAAATTTTGCCTAGTAGTTTCTCTCATCGAGATATGCTATCCACCCAGTAATGGGGTTCGCTCATAGCGCAAGGAAACCTGATTCTGTCTAAAAATCGACCGATCCCATAAATTCAAACGCCTTTCATATAATAGTAACTTTTATCTTCTACCCTTTTCGAAGCCCATTGAGCATGCTCCATCTTTGACTTTACATGAAGACGTAAAATTAAGCTTCCTTATTCCAGGTTTTGGGCCGGACCGATAACTCTAATCTTTGCAAATTTTGTGCTTGATAATTGGATAAGAGCTGAAATTGTATATGGAGTCGATAGTGCTGTTGTTATTTATGGCTTTATAATCTTTTTGGTATGATTCTTTGTTTTATTATCAAAGTTCTCTTTATTTTTAGGCGCTAACAAGTCCCATTTCAGCAAATAGAAACTTTCCATATCATGTTTCGAACAAATCTCCGAAATAAATTTTCCTCAAAACACATACGAGGTATAAGAGCAATACATTACCTTTTTCATAGAAATGTATAATATTTGTGTAAGACTAATTTTTAGGTTCAACATTCAACAATAATCAAAATCCAAATCCAGAGTAAGTAATAATAATACAAATGCAAACGGGTTGTATAGACATTAATTTCAATGTTCTAAATATGTTGTTATACAAAATGGTAATAAATTAACAAACATTTGTAACAATAAAATCCAACAAAATTAAAACCAAATATTAAAATTCTTCATCTAATATATATTCATATAGTATAAAATCATCGTGCGTTCGGAAAATTTTTTGGTTAATCTCATTTTCAGCGTCCCAGGTGAACATCAAATCGTCGTTATCTTCGTTCTCATCTTCATATTCTATTTCACAGTTCATTAGATCCGCGACCATGGTTAATAAGCTCTTTTTCGTCTAAAAAATAACTTAAAAAACAAAAAAATCAACATACCGGCACTTAAATTTTCATTCGTATTCAAGTAATCCATAACATCTAATCATTCTCGCAAACATTGTCAAGCCAACCATTTGAGATTTAAAATTTTGTATTCCCAATAATCTGGCAAGTTCCAATGCTTTAGCCTATAAAAGCATAGCTAAATTGACCCGAAAACCAAAATTTAGGCGCTGGCACATTTGCGGATTTTACATTTGCGGATATTACATTTGCGGACGGAAAATAAATGTTACATTTGCGGAGCATTTTTTGTTTTTACGGCATGTTCTGAATCGTTGTAGTTTTCGAGATAATTACTTAGAAATTTTGAATTTGTTACAAGCTTTTCGTTGTAATACACAAACTTTTCTGAATTTTTTTGCAGAAAAATCGATTTTTACATCAATTTTTTAAATTTTCATAAAATGAACATTGTAGCAATTTTTTATAGCTAAATGAGACGAACAAAATGACACCAAAATTATCCAATTTGAACATTGTTTTGGGTTATTGAAGCGAAAACATGAATCAGAATTTTTGTTTCAATAACCTAAAACAATGTTCAAATTGGATAATTTTGGTGTCATTTTGTTCGTCTCATTTAGCTATACAAATTGCTACAATGTTCATTTTATGAAAATTTAAAAAATTGATGCAAAAATCGGCAATTTGTAAAAGTAAGACTGCGCCGAACGGAGCACCACACGGGGCGCCGAACACCCCAAACGGGTCCCAATTAGGCCTAAGCCTAGGCCTAAGCCTACGCCTAAGCCTAAGACCTAAGCATAAAGCCTAAACCTAAGGCCTAAGCCTAGGCTTAGGCTTAAGCCTAGGCCTGAGCCTAGGCTTAGACCTAAGCCTAGGCCTTAGGTTTAGGCTTTAGGCTTAGGCCTAATTGGGACCCGTTTGGGGTGTTCGGCGCCCCGTGTGGTGTCCCGTTCGGCATGTTCGGCGCCGTTCGGCGCAGTCGTATTTTTACAAATTGCCCAAAAATCGATTTTTCCGCAAAAATTCAAAAAAGTTTGTATATTACAACGAAGAACTTGTAACAAATTCAAATTTTCAAACAAAATTATCTCGAAAACTACAACGATCCAGAACATGCCGTAAAAACAAAAAATGCTCCATTTTTCATGATCATTCTGCATATTTCATTTTTTTCATATGATTGTAACTTACTAGACTGGTTCTTTAAGGACAAAATATTGTTTTTTCAATTTTTCTATGGTTTCTTGAGGATGAACTTATCTTGTTTTTGCGAAATTCGGACTCACCACAAAAAATGGTGCCAGAAACTGTGGCTCGTAGAAAATGGCCAAAAAAACCTGAGATTTGAGAAGTGGCCCTTAAGTGGAGCCCCTAGGTAAATGAGAGCCTCCTTTAAAAAATTTGAAAAGTTTGAAAAAATAGCGCAAAAAGCGCAAAATTTCCATTTTTGAGACATCCTGTATAAGTAGACTGTAAATAAGTTTCCCTCAAAAATTTTTTTACCATTCTTTGTTTTTTACTTATGCTACATATCCACACGCAACGTTTGCTTACAATTCAAAACCTTACGGAGAAAATTAATATTTCCCAATTAATATGTTGATGATTTTTCTCGCTTAAAGAAGCATAATGTTTATTCCATTTGTATAATATCAGCATTTTCTTCTATTCCGTTTTGTCTTGTATTAATTGGAATAGCACAGGATATGAGCCTGGTTTTTCGTTACCCATGGAGACAAGCATGAGACTGATCGTCGATCTTCGGCACTGGTCTGTTTATTTTTAAGCGGGAAATTTCTCATAGCGAAACATAGATAGTGTCACAGGAAGGCTAGAAGCAACCTATTATAAAAGTTTTAGTTATATTCTAAAAATGTATGCTATTTTTATATTTTTGTTGCTAAATTTTTTAAATAAATCATATGCAAAGTATTCCGTCGGAGTTATTGATACGAATGAGGTATATTTTATTTGTTAGGGCATGAATTTTTGGAAACAAATAATTTTTTAAGAACTGGGCTTATATGGAAAGGTTTTGTTTTGTTTCTCAAACCGGTCAACTATTATTTACACTTCAATATCCTGTGGTAAGGGAATGTTGGAAGCGAGAAATTTGTTGTTGAAATTTTTTAGAAATATGAAATTGAAACTCTCTATTTATACTATGATACAGTAGATCAATGGGATGCTGCTTATAACGGATCTTTAGTAAGTCCAAAATATACAGGGTCAGTTTAAAAAAACGTGCATTTTTGAGCCCACAAATTTTTTTGGAACCGGAAAATTTTTTACTAAAAATGACCCATATAGGGGTAATTTGATGCTGTGAATCGATTGCGCACATTTTCTAAGCATGAAAAAATTATCTTGACCTTGACTCAAGGAATGGAGTTGATGTAGGGCGAGAAAAGAAAATTTTCGCGCCAATATACCAACTCTATTCACTGAATCAGAGTCAAGATAATTTTTCTTGCCTAGAAAATGTGCGCAATCGATTCCCTGCATAAAATTACCCCTATATGGGTCATTTTTAGTAAAAAATTTCTCGGTCTCAAAAAATTTTTTCGAGCCCAAAAATGCACTTTTTTATTCACTCTGTAAAAAAACTTGAAATTTCAAATTTTTACCTAATTGTCTGATTTATGTAGTAAAAAAGGTAAAAAAAGTTTTTTGAAAATCAAAGTTTTATCCTAGTGGGAATCGAATCTGTGAGCTCAACATTGCTTAACTTGCCGGATCGGACGGTCGGATCCATACTTGGGGAAGGGGGGGGGGGGACTGTACCCCCTTCCTTAATTCGTCGTATCGGGGGGGGGGGNTCGTCGTATCGGGGGAAAAATTAATGGACCAATTCGTATTTTGACGGCGAATACGTCCAAAACATATATACAAATTCGTATTTCGACTTTTTCGCCTGTCGACTTTTTTTTTGGTCGACAGTAACCTTTGGAACCAATTCGTATTTTGAGGCCCAGTACCCCCCTGCTTGCCCATGTATGATCGGATCCTTGGACCACTTGGCCATGGACTGTTTCTTCCATTATGGGCAGAAACGGACTATACCAAAAATTAGAGCTTACTGTCCATAAATCTATCTTTTCAGACTTGTCAACAACGAGAAGCAGTTTTATCTACCGATCAAATGCTACCCCTATCAAAATTTGCATTTCTCGGTGCCGGAGATTTTTGTAGCACGTTTGAAGATGAAAAAACTAACGAAACTTGGTACAAATGCATTGGAGAACGGCGTTTTACGTATTTAAACTATTATATACACAAAACATTTTTCATAATTTTCAGGTCTATGAGGCCAAGATGGTGGTATTTGGCAATAGGAAATTGTGATTCTGTCCAGGGGCTATACATGGAATATCGTAAATTCTTCATTGTGAGATGATTTCAAAAAAAAAAATTTTTAGAATTATCAATGACAAATGCAGACTTAGCAAATCGCTGGTTTTATCAATTTTCTTTTGATGAATTTTGTGAGTTTTATACCGGCTGGTTACCCATTGTTAGCTAAGGATGGAGACCCCTCCCCATTTCTCAGAAAATTTAAAATTTATCCTTTGGGCCAAAATGTTTTTCAAATTTGTAAAATTTTTGTAAAAAGACTATTTTTATCAATTTTAATTAAAAAAATGAAATTTTTTCAACAAAAATTGTCAAAAATATTTTTAAATGGCTTTTTTGTCAAAAAGTGATTTTTGGCCAAAAATGCAGTTTGTACAGGGTGTCCTAAAAGTAGAATTTTGAAATTTTTTGAAAAATTTTTTTTAGACATTCTGCCGATAACACTATTCTTCATGTTATTCGAAATTTTGTTATTGTTAATAACAATTATTTTTACACGTAAGTTAAAATACGCAAATTTCTCTCATTTATATATACAGAATGTCCCAAAAAAACCGGATTTTTGGGCAATTTTTTTCAAACATTTTTTAATTTTCACCAAAATAACTCTATATGCAGGGTGTATTTTTCCTTGTTTTTAGAATTTTACTTAAATTTAAACTCTAAAACTTAAATTCTGAAAATTTTTTAAGCAGCTTAAATATTCTTAAATTTAATTTTTTTTAAGGGGGGAGAGTAAACTTTGCAGCAGCACTTTCGAAAAAAAATTTTTCTTGAATTTTTGCAAAAATGACTTTTTTAGGGGTAATTTTATGCGAGAAATCGATTCCGCGCATTCCCGAAGCATGAAAGTGCTTCCTTGACCCTGATTCAGGGAATGGGGGTGGGTGTATTGAAGCGAAAATCAAACATTTTCGGATTTTTATGAGAAAACCGTCGATTCTTAGATTTTTGTAGGCGGGGAATCGATTGCGCATTCCCGAACCTTGAAAACGCTTCCTTTCCAACTCTGATTCAGGGAAGAAATCGGTATATTGACGCGAAAATCAAACATTTTCGGTTTTTCGCTTCAATACACCGATTTCTTCCCTGAATCAGGGTCAAGAAAGCGTTTTCAAGGCTCGGGAATTGCGCAATTGATTCCTCGCCTAGAAAAACCTAAGAATCGACGGTTTTCTCATAAAAATCCGAAAAGTTTTGGATTTTCACTTCAATCACCCACCCTTATTCCCTGAATCAGGGTCAAGGAAGCATTTTCACGCCCTTACGTTTTTGGGAAAATTTTAACTCATTTATAAAATTTCAATTTACTTAAACCCTATTCTGAACAACTTAAAATCTAAAATTTTGATGACATCCCTGCCTATATGGATTTTTTTAATACGAGAAATCGATTGCGCGCATTGCCGAACCTTGAAAACATACCCTGATTCAGGAAAATTATGTGTCTATTGAAACGAAAATATGTTAATACACGATCAGAAAGCGTTTTCAAGGTCCGGCAATGCGCGCAATCGATTTATCGCCTAGAAAATCCCCTATACGATTTTGGCGAAAATTAAAAACTTGAAAAATTTTGAAAAAAATCGCCTAGAAATCGGTTTTTTTGGGACACCATTTACTTTTTAGTCATCCTAAGAGCTAAAAATCTCCTTCACACTACTTATAAGATTTTTCTCTACTCCTTAGGGTTCGATTTTATTGGTTTAGCCTTTATTTGGCTCCATTATGATCGATATTCTGATAACGGTATCGGATTTCCAAGATTGAAGAATATTGGTGTAATGTTGAGGTATTTTAAATATTTTTAGAAGGACCAGTACACTAGGAAAAACGGTCATCCGAAAATTCGTAATTTTTTTATATCATTTTTTGTTTAACATCTATAATTCTGTGAGATTTTAAAGTTTTAATTGATAATTTTTGAATTTCGTGCTAATGTTTTCGTTGTATTAATCAAACTTTGTTGAATTTTTAACAAAAATCGCCAATTTTTTTGTTGTAAAACCCTAGCTAAAACTTAAACATGTGCATGAATTCAACAATTGCAAAATTCGAGTATATCTCAAAAACGATACTGATTCAGGATGTACTAAAAAAATGCTTCAAATTTAATAAGTTTTCAGATGAAATTAACAAGTTTTTTTTTAAAGTTTTTTTCCTACTACACTGGATCTTTGAGTTTTGGTATTAATAGATGGGTAAAAGAATGATAACTATAAGATCTAGAACACTCTTCTTTTCCAATAAATTCCCTTCAGGCATGAGTTTAACCATAAGCCGTTAAAAGCTAAAGAGTGTTAGTTTAAAAACATACATTTCTACTTCATTTCCTGTACGTTATGAATTTCCTATGCGTAAGGTTATAATCATTAGTAAAGATATATTTAAGTTTTACGCTTAAAAATGAATAAAAAATATTATAAAAACAAGCAAAGAAAATTCAATTATGCAAATTTTGATAAAAAATATATGGAAATTGGGTAAAAGTACCCTCATCAATCGGCCATTCTAACTACTGGCCATGTGGGGCATACGTAAAGACGGGTGCCAGTCGGCATCCCCTCACGCAGAAAGTCCAACAAATGATGATACGCCCACACAAGACCTCCCTTCATCCCTTTGAATTACCCCCACGGCGTACCTAAATCCCGAAAAGGTATTAGCAAGGGCCAAAAGTTTAAAAAATGTCGCCAATCGACTTAGCTCGCCGAGCTCTTCAAAACAAGTACCATATCATGGGGGTTTGACCTATGAGCGAGTGGCTAAAGTGACAGACTTGCAGTTTATAAGTTGCGGGTTTGAATCCCGGTTCGAGATTAAAGCTGTCCAAATTCTATGAAAATTTTTGCATATCCATATTTTGGCCTCTAAAGCACTTTGCTATAATTTTTTGCCATTAAATATTTACTCTAAAATTACGTTGGCAGTAAAAATATCCAGACTTCGTGCCAATATCCAGACTTTTCAAAAAATTGAGGCCTCAAAGATGTAACCTTATTTTTAAATGTTGATATTTGGCTATAGGCTAAAAAAATAGGTCAGTGACAACCCTGCTCGGGATAAGTGTGTCTTACAAAGAATATACCATTTTTTGGGTATTCTTCATGTATGATCGGGGTGGGAGACAGACCCCCTATGTTCCATGAACAAAACTGGGTAAGCCTATGCAGTATTCAAAAAATTTTTAGACACTTTGCAATTGTCCTATTTGTCTTCCTCCTTTTGTTAGTCGGCAAGGGTTACACAATTACTCGAGCAAAACTATCAGCTCATGGAACAATTCGACTATTATCATTTATACTATGTTTCTTGATCTTACACATTCTAATGATGATCTGGGAGTTGACAGTAAATTTGTTTAGAAAAAATGTCTTTTTTACACAAAATTTATAGGTTTTTGATCCAGCTAGAGTTACATATGCCTCAGAATCCCTGCCCGGTTATTTTATAGCTGGGTTAAGAATAGTTTCTTGGATATGGTATTGTAGGGCAACTTATATAACAGTGCTGAAATATCCTTCAAAAAGGCTGTTTTATTTGGTTTTATCGATTTTAATGACTTTATGGTAAGTGCAGAAATTTTTGTCGAAAACACTTGTACAAACTATCACCCCCTCAAAAAATGGGGGTGGGATAGTTTGGTGAAAGTACAGTCGACTCTCGCTAAGCTGCCACCTCGCTAGGCGACCATCCCATCCTGAGTTCGGTCCCCATAAACATTTTTCGTTGTAAAAGTCTCTTGCTAATCTTGGGTCAGTCTCCAGGGGGGTCTCCTCGACCGATTCCATAAATTCAAACGCCTTTCATATAATAGTAACTTTTATCTTCTACCGTTTTCGAAGCCCATTGAGCATGCTCCATCTTTGACTTTACATGAAGACATAAAGTTAAGCTTCCTTATTCCAGGTTTTGGGCCGGACCGATAACTCTAATCTTTGCAAATTTTGTGCTTGATAATTGGGTAAGAGCTGAAGTTGTACATGGAGTCGATAGTGCTGTTGTTATTTATGGCTTTATAATCTTTTTGGTATGGTTCTTTGTTTTACTATCAAAGTTCTGTTTATTTTTAGGCGCTAACAAGTCCCATTTCAGCAAATAGAAACTTTCCATATCATGTTCGAACAAATCAAATCTCCGAAATAAATTTCCCTCAAAACATATACGAGGTATAAGAGCAATATATTACCTTTTCATAGAAATGTATAATATTTGTGTGACTAATTTTTAGGTTCAATATTCAACCAATAATCAAAATTCAAATCCAGATACAAGTAATAGCAATACAAATGCAAACGGGTTGTATAGACACTAATTTCAATGTTCTAAATATGTTTTTATACAAGGTGGCAATAAATTAACATTTGTAACAAAAAAATCCAACAAAATTAAAACCAAATATTAAAATTCTTCATCTAATATATATTCATATAGCATAAAATCATCGTGCGTTCAGAAAAATTCTTGGTTAATTTCATTTTCAGCGTCCAAGGTGAACATCAAACCCTCGTTATCTTCGTTCTCATTTTCATATTCCATTTCACCGTTCATTAGATCCGCGACCATCTCTTCGTTAATAAGCTCTTCTTCATCTAAAAAAATAACTTAAAAAAACAAAAAAATCAACATACCGGCAAGCAACTCCACGACATCAGAATCAATATTAAAACCTTTAATATCAACGGGCCAGTCCTTGCCTCAGACAGCAACTGCGCCGCAGCTCGTATGAAATCACACAGCAGGAGTATTTTCCTACAGTTAATTTATAGCGTGCAGTATGATAAAAAAGGTTACTGTGTAAAAAATACTCCTGCTGCATGATTTCATACGAGCTGCGGCGCAGCTGATGCGTGGCCCAATCAGCTGCTGCGTGGACTAAACAGCAGCTGCGCCGCAGTAGCTGTCTGAGGCAAGAATGGCCCAACGATCTTGGGTTGAGGTTTCTTTTGAGATGCCTTATCTTCGAGACTATCACCGGTCTTCCTTGTTCCTTTGTCTTGATTTTCGACCAATATAAACCCTAAATAAATATCTATCTATGAACAAAGAATTGCAAAATTTCAACTTTCAGGAGAGGGAGACAAAAAAATATACCGGTGACAATAAATTTTTGGTAACAATAAAGATACTGTGATAAAAAATATTTTTGGCGAAAAAAATACTGGTGATAAAAAAACTTTCGGTGATAAAAATATTTGAAAAAATTACATTTTGCAATGTTTAGTACTCAAACTTTCGAGAAAATTCTTTTCATCATGTTTCACACTGTGTGAGCCGCAATAAGTACGAAAATTTGTAGGATTTGCCAAACGATAATAATAGAATTCTATCTTTGGCTCGACACTCTCGTCAATTCCTTTCAAAAGCTCTAGATCCCCATATTATTCGTAAAATGAAGTCGATAAAACTCTTCTATCAATCAATATGTCTGTTGAGACAATCATTTTTGCCTAAAAAATGAATTAGAGGCCGTCTATAAATTAGTTTGCAGAGGAGAAGGGGGGGGTCTGTGATTTTCTAACGGTAGCTAACAGGGGGAAAGGGTCAACTGAGGCTAACGTTTACAATTTGGACCTCCCATGTTTTTGCCCAAAATTTTCAGGGAAAAACAAGGAAAGTCATATTAAAAAAAAAATCGAAAAAACTTTGTCCCCCTTGTTTTTGCCCAAAATTTTCGAAAAAACAAAGTGGACCAAACTGATTTTTGAAAGTGTTAACGTTTTTTAGTGAGGGGAGAGCAAAAATCTAATCGTTGCTATACTGATGAGGGGATGTAAATGAGGGGAAGTATTGAAGCGACGCAGCCGTCAATTTCGGGGATAATTTTATATATTTAGCCAACTATAAAATTATGTGAATGCCTGGGGTCAGGGTGGCATAAAATGAAGCCCCAATCCCCAGCTACAAAAACAAAAGACTGTTTCCCGAAGGCTAAAAAACTTACCGACTTAGCCATCCAAGTTTGGTCGAAAAATGGCCATTGTCACCAACTTCTAGGGGCCATAGCGCCAAGGGAAGAGGTCGTCGGGAGCCCAAAATTAAAGTTGCATAACTAGGTGAGCTCTATCAGAATATCGACCTAAATTTTAGTTAGCGACGGAAATAATTTTTGTGACATCCAAAGCTCGGTTTTCTTGCGGAACGTGTTTTAAGCATAAAATCAATAAAAAATCAAATTAGATATCAAAAGCCAAAAAATTTACAAAAAAATATATAAAAACAAAGTAAACCCACCAAAAACTTACCTATTTTATCGTGAAACTTACCTTGTTTTATCGTGAGCGAGTGTTAATCTTCCTTTAAAAAAATCAAAGAAAACCACGTATATTAGGCCTATTTCAAGGTAAACTTGAGCCACCTAAAAGTACCTAAAAATGCCAGAAATTTTTTTGCGTTTTTCAGTCATAACTCGTCGAGACGAATAGAAAAAAGTCGGCTTTGTTGAAATCCGAGAGGTGTACATATTCTTGATTTGTCCGAAAATTTTTTTAATTTTGTTTTTAATCTTAATGCGCAGAAAATAACGATTTTTATTGAAAAAGTAGACAATTTTTGGTGAAAAATGTTAGTGCGCTGTTTTACAATGACAGGCTTTTCATTTTACACAACACAAAAAAACGCTTTATTGAACACAAAACAATTGAACAACAACTATTAAAGATTGACGCCTATTTATAGTGGATATGAAATTCGCATATTCATTTCTTCTTGAATCGCTTCTCATCCAATTTCGTCGATTCTTCCATCCAACGCTTACTCTTCGTGGCATTACACAACAACAAAAAAGAAAATTGGGAATTATTGGTCTTTTATGTGAAACTCTTAAAAGTCCAACAATTGGAATCCGATCAACTTAAATGATTAAACCTTCAGCACGGGAGAAATGAAGCAACTTTTTTAGTGGCTACAGTATTTCAGGTATGATTTTTTTGGACTGTATTTCTTGTTTCATTTTTAGTTAATCAATTTATTTTTACAAAATAAATATGGGAAATGCTAAAATAATAATTCTTATATTTTAACGGTACAGTAGCGACCAAAAATATTGCTCCAAGGGTCTAATTTGCGGAAAAACCATTTTTTTACTATTATCAAAAGCGACTGGACAAAAACTGGTTATATATTTTATATATATAACGCAATTTAACATCAATTTTAGACGTTTTTACCACCCTCCAGTAGAGGCACCCCTGAAGTCAAAACTTGAAAAATCCATCGGATTCGTGTTCTCCATACCCGAAAATAGCCCTGAGTATGAAAAAGTGAAACAAAAAACAAAAGTTGGCACATTTTTTTGCCGCTTGAAACAGATGATAGAAATACCGTATAGAAAAGATGATTATTAACCATTATTTTCAATTGCTTATCCAGGATAATTGTTTATGAGGAAAAATATTATGGCCTAATTTTTTTTATAAATTAAAATTTTTCCGATAATTGTCATAAAGCTGTTATTAATAAATTTACTAAACCTTTAAGTATTATAAACAAAACATTAAGCTATGTAACTAACAGCTATAAGTCTAAAACACAGTTGCACAAGAGGATCACCCCTACGTATCTTTGGCGTATGTTTCACACATGCCCTAGCAACTTCGACGTGAGGGGATGGGATACTAGGATCGGCTACAGCTGATCTGGCCTACCATCAGGCCGGCATACGTGTACAAACCTCCCCCAAACCCCACCCAAATTGGGGGTTCGCGCGCAAGCAATAAATGGACTCGCGCGCAGCGCGAGCCAGGCCAAAAAAAACATAATGGTCACCCCTTATAATTTTGTCAAAAATTTTGCTCACGCGCGACCTAAAAATGATCCCGCGCACTAAAAATTTTTACGCAAGCGAAAAAACATAAGGGGACTCTTATAATTTTTTCTCGCGCGCTCCGGTCCGAAATTTTGGGGGAGTGTTTGTTCACATGTGCAGGCCGGTCATAGCCGTCTTGGCCTGCCCTCAGGCAGCTCAATTTTTGACGGGCTAGGGCCTCTCCCTCCTGCTACCGCATCCTCATTCAGGGGGTCTGGCCCCTGTACTACCAGAAAAATTTAACAAGGTGGTTGTGAGAGAGAGGGGTATTTCCCTTGTGCAATTGTAAACTAAACAACAAAAATATCAAACTTATATAGATTCTCTGGCGCCACTTTATAAGGTAAACCTCTTATATAAACAAATTTAATAGTTTTATCTTTTTCGATTTTTTCAATCTGCTTCTTTACATTACTCTTGCTTGCTTCTTGGCCTTTTATTTTACAATAAAGTATCAATCCAACAATAGAAAATATTAATGTAAAAGCAACTACAAGAAGAAGGGCTATTATATTAGCAACATAATCAATATAAACTTCATGTCGAGGTAATTGAGAACAAGAACAGGAGCCAAGACAAATAGGATCGCACATTTTGGATATAAATTAGATTTTTTTATACAAAGAAAGGAGAATTAGCATGAGATCTTATAAGGTAAACATTTGATGTAGCTTTATCTTATAGGAATTTTTTTCTTTTTTCTGAGAAAACATAAAAATTGCAATTGGCAATTAGAAATTTTTACAAGGTAAGATTATTTGTCAAAATTAGCAATAACCAAAATGGTAATAAGTAATTATTTTCAATCGAAGTTTCTTATTTTTAGAAAAATTTTAAAAAAAACCAAATTCAAAATTAGAAATAGAATTACTAAATACAATGTTCCCCGTTACTTATGTCACTGAATAAACCATATATATATAGTTTGCTCCTAAAAAGGACAATTTTGAGATTTTCTCAAATTTTTAATTTTCATCAAAATAACCCTATTGGATGTTTGTCTATCCAAGGAATCGATTGCGCACAAAGAATAAATTGGCTTTAAACCAAAGACTAACTTTTCCCAAAAAAACACAAGAGGCGTAGGGATTTTTTAAAATTTTGGCCCACTAGGGTGCACCTGCCCCTTGTCTACTCCACTAGAGCAGCAGGGTTGCCGTTTTTACTTAAATTTAAGTAATTTACTTAAATTTGAGACCAAAAACTAGTGATAATTTGAGTAATTACTTAAATTTGGCTTCAAGAAACTTAAATTTGAAAAATTCACCTGGCAACCCTGTAGCAGTAGTCGATTTTTAAGAGAACTTTTACGTTTATACATGGGGTTCTATTAGAAGTGTTACGGTATATATTTTTGTGATTTTTGACATAAGAGGTACCCTTATATATTTTGAGTATTGAAGCGAAAATAGGCTAATACAGGGCCAGGGAAGGTTATCAAGGTCATGCATTGCGTGCAATCGTTCCTTGCATAGAAAAACACCCTATAGGGTTATTTTGGTGAAAATTAAAAATTTGAGAAAATTACCCTTTTTGGAGCAAACTATATATATGGTTTATTAGTGGCATAAGTAAGGAACTTTTGAACTCTATTTCTAATTTTAAATTTGGGTTTTTTTAACTTGTCTAAAAATAAGAAACTTCGATTAAAAATAATTACTTATTATCATTTTGGTTATTGCTAATTTTAACCAATAATCTTACCTTATAAACTTTCTAATTGTCAATTGCAATTTTTATGTTTTTCTCAGAAAAAAGAAAAAACTCCTATAAGATAATCCTATATCAAATGATTGTCTTATAAAATCTCATGCTAATTCGCCTTTCTTTGTATAGAAAAATCTAATTTATATCCAAAATGTGCGATCCTATTTGTTCTGACTCCAGTTTTTATTCTCAATTATCTCGACATGAAGTTGATATTGATTATGTTGTTAATATAATAGCCTTTCTTGTTGTAGTTGCTTTTACATTAATAGTATTTTCTATTGTTGGATTGATACTTTATTGTAAAATAAAAGGTCAAGAAGCAAGCAAGAGTGTAAAGAAGCAGATTGAAAAAATCGAAAAAGATAAAACTATTAAATTTATTTATATAAGAGGTTTACCTTATAAAGTGGCGCCAGAGAATCCATATAAGTTTAATATTTTTGTTGTTTAGTTTACAGTTGTACAAGGGAAATACCCCTCTCTCTCATAACTATCTTGTTAAATTTTCCGGTAGTACAGGGGCCAGACCCCCTGAATGAGGATACGGTAGTAGGAGGGAGAGGCCTTAGGGACGGCTTGGCTCGACAAAAATTGAGCTGCCTGGTGGCAGACCAAGACGGTTATGACGGCCTGGCCTGATGGTAGGCCAAATCGACTGTAGCCGACCCTAGTATCCCATCCCCTCACGTCGAAGTTGCTAGGGCATGTGTGAAACATACGCCAAAAATGCGTAGGGGCGATCCTCTTGTGCAACTGTGCTTTAGACTTTTAGCTGTTAGTTAGATTAATGTTTTGTTTATAATATTTAAAGGTTTAATAAAATTTATTAATAACGGCTTTATGACAGTTATAGGAAAAATTTTAATTTATAAAAAAATTAGGCCATAATATTTTTCCTGATAAACAATTATCCTGAATAAACAATTGAACGTAATGTTTACACCACATAATCATCTTTTCTATACGGTATTTCTATACATCTGTTTCAAGCGGTAAAAAGTATTTGCCAACTTTTATTTTTCATTTCACTTTTTCATACTCGGGGCTATTTTCGGGTATGGGAAACACGAATCCGATGGATTTTTCAAGTTTTGATTTCAGGGGTGCCTCTACTCGGAGGGGAGGGTGGTCCGTCATATTCGAGTTCCCCATATCGAAAAACCCTTGGATACAAAAAATCAACTGGAAAATTGTTTTAAAATTCAATTTTTCAACCACTTGATCCCCCCCCTTACAGTATTTTTACTGTACGGTGGGATCAACGTTAAAAAAAATTGAATTTAAACAATTTTTCTCAGTTGACTTTTTGTATCTAGGGGCTTTTCGATATGGGGAACTCGAATATGACGGAATTTTTTGTTTTTGATCACGAGAAAGTAGAAAAAATCGACCTTTGTGGAAGTTCCACTTTTTTCGTTGTGGAAGTTCCTAGAGCCGATTTTTTCAAAAAAAATTTTTATAAATAAAGGTCTTAAAAAATATCAGTTTCAGTAAATTGAAACTTTGGCATGTTTTCAAACATAAATAAAATTGCAAATATTTGGCGGGGTTGGCATTTGAAGAGTTGGTTGCTGATCAGTGATTGGCGCTTGTTTATGTACTTGCCAATTTTGAGTACCATAAGGTGCCTAAAAAATATAAATATTTTAAAATTCAGGGTGGGCCAACAAAGTGGCTTTTTTTATTTTTATGATTTTTTGAGACCCGGAAATTTATTTGTTTAAAAATGAGCCCTCTAGTGGTAATTTTATGCGGGGAATCGATAACGCGCATTCATGGAGCGTGAAAACGCTTCCCTGATTCAGGGAAAAATTGGTTTTGAAGCGAAAATGGTTATTTTTGTTTGCTGCATTTTTTATCTAGAAATCATTCTAACTTTATGCGAGAAAGCAATTACACATGTTTTCGAAGCATTAACTGATACAGAAAATGACAATTTTCACTTTTTCTTTAAAAATAATCATTTTCGCTTTAAAACCAATTTTCCTTGAATCAGGTTCAAGGAAGCGTTTTCACGTTCCGAGAATGCGACAATCGATTCTCTGTATAAAATTACCTATAGAGGGCCCATTTTTAGAAAAATAAATTTCCAGATCCCAAACAATAAAAAAAGTCACTTTTTTGGCCCACCCTGTATATGGGAGATAGAGGGAGAGCTTAAGCCTCAAATTTACTCAAGATCATTTTTGATTGGGTAAAAATTTACCCACGCTTTTTTCTTTTCACCCCCTATATATTGGGGGATGAAAATTTTCTTACTTGTTGTTGATTTGTTGCTGTCACATTCTCCCAGAACTCCTTTAAATCTCTGTCATAAACTTGAAACTTCTCAATTTCTAGCAGTGTTAGATCTCTAGCATATTGAAGGCCAACATAGACTTTGTCGTTCTATAATTGGTTCAGTTTATGTGAAAAACTAGCGGCCTATATACTTGAACTTGACAGGCATCAAATTTATAAATTTTGACATTTTCCGGATTGCAAAATGAAGGAGTTTGAGGATATTGTGGCATTTGATTGTTTTGCCCAGTATTGCTTTGATTTTTGGTTGGCTGTGCAGCATTTACACAGCCATAACAACAACTTCCATAGAAGCAGCGGTTGGAATTTTGTTGAAAGTGTTCTTTTACCTTAAAACAAGATTTACGTCTAGGCTATCTAGGAATGACCAATGATATAGGCTAGTAATCCTGATCCCAGGTGATATACAATAATGGGACGAGTCGCCGGGATGAACAAGAAAGGGACGACAAGAACGAGATGATCGACAAAATTTATGGCGTTTAAATTTTTCCGAAAAAATTTTTCTGTAAAAATTAACCCCTAAAACAGCTGGAGGATATGATACAACAGTGGTATAAAAATAAACGGTACGCAGTCCCGAGGGGCTACATTAAATTGTTTTTTACCAAAATTTTCAAAAATGGACCCTCTCCCACCAAAAAAATTTAGACCTATCGATTCCCTTGTTCTAGGGCTAGTGCCCGGACGATAAGTGACAAACTTCTCGGTTTTTTTAATGAACTGATCACTTTTCATGTGTCAACTTGTCAGTTTTTCCCTTTATTTGTGCAACTTGTCACTTATCACTTGTCAAGTACAACAATGACGTGATTAGATGATAAGTGTGAAGATATTGGTAGAGAGAAAGCCGAAAACATGATCATCCCTTACTTTAACATTGTAATCATGCACATCAGCTGTATAATTATTGTATTCTTCTAGTTCTTTTGCACTTAAAATCCTATCTTTTACGCCATTTATGAAGAGAACATCACCCTAAATTTATCACCCAAAATTTTTTGACAGGATTTATACTTCCATCGCGACAGTGCATTTTTGTGTCGCGCGATACGTCGAGTAAACGTTAGAGTCTGTCGCGCGACAATTCATTTTGTGTTGCGCAACACGCGCGACGTGTCACTAGTATTTGGTTTGAAAAGACGTTTATCCATCAACAAGCCTTGGTGGTGCAGTGACAAAGCAGCGGCTTTTTGGTCACATGGTCGCGGGTTCGAAATCCCGGAGCCAATTTTTTGCTACTCGGCCTTGTGTCACGTGGTCAGCACTTGCGACGTCGCAGGCTGTCGCACGATGCGTTGTAACTATAAACGACATGGGAAAAATTAATCGCCCTATAAACGTAATTGCTCTGCGTGTCGCGCGAAACGTAGCGCGACACGACGGAAGTATAAATCCGCCTTTAAGTTTCACCAACCGTAACAACACATGTAAATGATCGATGTTGGTGCCCAAAACGAGCATCACCTCCATTAAAACTGCTAACAACCAAAATTATCAAAAATAAAGGGATGGTTATACAAAAATACATTTTTCAGCAAGAGTGTGAAAATATTTACTAGTAAAAGCTTTTTATATCTATGCAAAGTTTATAAAATGAAAACTTATACCAAGCTGGCATGAATGTTGATAAATAGATTCCCGAAATATTACTTTTTTCTGTCGTTGAAAACAGGATTGTTTATATTGTTGACTTTTTTTGATCAAAGTTAATCATATGCAATTATTATGAATGCATTGAACTTGTTAACTCCTATATGAAAAATAACAGGATGGCGCAAAAAAGTTCCATTTTACCATTTTTCATGAATTTTGGACCCAAAAATTATTTTCCTAAAAATGACCCTATTATGGTTAATTCGATACAGGGAATCGATTGCGCGCATTACCGAACCTTGAATATGCTTTCCTGATTCAGGGTCAGTGTATTGAAGCGAAAATAAAATTTATTAATTTTTTATATGAAAATACTCGTTCCTGGTGTTTTCGATGCGGAGAATCGATTGTGCGTATTCCCGAAGCTTGCAAATACTTCCCTGATGCGCGAAATCGATTCCCCGCATCGAAAAACAACAGAAATGAGTATTTTAACATAAAAAACTAAAAAAAGTTGATTTTCGCTTTAATACACTGACCCTGGATCAGGGGCAGGGAAACATTTTCAAGCTTCGGGAATGCGCGCAATCAATTACCTGCATTGAATTATCCCTAATAGGGCCATTTTGGGGTCCAAAATTCATGTAAAAAATGGTTACGTGGAACTTTTTTTGCGCGCCACCCTGTATAAAACCAAATTGAGCAAGAACGAGATCAAGCAGCGGGCGCTGCCAAATGAGGCTGCATTGAGCGGGGTACAAACAAATGTTTCATGGTTACAATAAATGATAGAACAGAAGTGGAACTTTTTTTGTTTTTTTTAAACTAGCTTACCATAATGTGATCGAACCTGTCCAACGTTTATTAACTTGCCAAATCGGACGTTCGGCTTTCTTATCCGCTGCACTATGGAGCACCATCTCTTTGGCACTCTTCTCGTGAAGACAGACTATAGAAGGTCAAATTATATACAGGGTGATTCACATGAACCCGTACACTCGAATATTCTATTTTTTATCGATATTTTTCGATTATATTTTATTTGAAAATGAAACATAATATAAGATAAAGGTAGTTCATGCAAGTTCCTATTTTTCGCATTTCGTATAGTTGAGCTTATTTTTGTGTCTTGTAAGGAAAAGAGCCTGCTTATGTTTTTCTTGAGTGATCGGATGATTCGAGGGAAAAAGCGAAGTTGGCTCATTCCTTTTGCCTCAAATCAAAAACATCCTGCTCCATTTTTGGATCCAATAACCCAGGACCAGCAAAGTCCGTCTTCGAAAATGATAAACAGGTCCACGAAAACAACCAAAAAGTTTTGAAGCCACAAAAACGAGGGAGCAAACTCGAAATAGGCAAAAGGAGCGGTATACCGCATCACCTCAAGTAGAGAAAAATCTCACAGGTTGAGATAGCGAAAAAGAAGGGACATCAAGAAGTTCCGAGATTTTCCAAATCGGTAAGCCTTTTTCATGAAGTTTAATCATAGCAGGTCGCATTTCACCCATTTTTTGTCTGAAAATAAGCTTCTTATATATAATTAAAAAAATCGAAAAATATCGATAAAAAATAGAATATTCGAGTGTACGGGTTCATGTGAATCACCCTGTATCTTCTGTACCTCTTCAATATTCTATCGATCTAATACGAGTGCTAAGTAACATTAAAAAAGCATTCTAAACAATTTTAAAGCAGCCTGCATATTAAAGCGAAAACTTTTATTTGATCAGCTGCATTTTCTTGGCAAAACTGATATCAATTCATAAAATGCACAGTTCTATATAAATAATTGATTAATTTTATAACACAGAAAATATATAATTGGGGATTTGTTAATAATCAAGTACAAGAATTCTAAAGTACTATTTAAATGAAATACTCGTCAAACAATAAACAATGGCAGATTTTCTAGTTATACCTGGACGAGATTATCGCAATAATGTAACAGAAACCGTCTATGCTGTCGATAATAGCATTAAATTAAATCAAGAATACTCTATTCGAGACAAGTTTATTACAACCAAGAAAAAATATAATGTCGGAGCAGGTAAAATTATAACAGTAGAGACAACTATGTAATCAGTGCCATAGCCAGGATTTCTAAAATTTGCAATTAAACTATTTTTTATTTGAAACATACGTATTCGAATAGCTCGTATAGTGATGTTCAAAGTGCACATGTGTTTCAAAACTATAAAAAAGGGAAAAAAGTCTGTGCCACCAACAAAATCTCTTTAAAAATGCTCAAATATGCTAGTAAACGTCATAGGAACACTAGAAAAATATTAAAATCACTTTTTCGAGAATAGCCAAAAATCGCGATTTTTGTGTGTCACCCCTTTTCAACTTCAAAAGCTATCTACTTTTGTGGGATAAATATTTTTTCATAATTTTTTTTGTAATAGCTTGTACTAGTGTTGAATTTCATCGTTTGGGTTTTTTT